>JARFOD010079394.1:0-19936 GCA_031763545.1 Mopalia muscosa
CAGATAGTTTATAGTATTATCTTTGTAATTCAGTCACTTTTAATCGGATTTAAAACCCATTTGGGAATACCTTTAACTCTTTTTGATTGGCTGTACTAACAATTCATGTTAACCAATCAGACGGTTGTACATGTTAAGTCTATGTTTAAATACACTTGGAGGGATGAATAGTTTTTAATCCATTTATACCTTATTAACAACAAAACCCCTTTTGTTTTGATTATCACCAGTAAATGGAGTTATTTTCTAGATCTTTCTTAGAAAGCAAAATGATAAAGTCTTTACGTACATGTATTCTATGATGTGAAATCAGCGAAATGAAACATTTTTTAAAAACTGTTTTTCAATACAGATGTCTCCTTTTTCCCAGTATACTTGCTGGGAATTTACCAGGCCCACTTGAATTTCAGGATACACACTTATCACCTTGGGCATGTTTACATTACAGACCAATACACCTCTTATCTGGCGCTCTGTGAAGTAAACTCTCCTGCTGGATTCACATTTTTGTTACAACCTGAACAAACATTTACATGTATCAACATATGTCATGTGAACCCCAAACTGCTTATAATTTGATTTCCACAGGAAAAGATATACTTACTACTAAAAAACTGCACTCCACATGAGGAATGTCTGAATCTGTTAAAATCACTGAACAAATCCACCTTTACCATCACATTTAACTCTCCACGAATACCTGAAATAAAATGTAGCTTTTTAATATTTATTTGACATTTTATCTACCTTCAATTTAAACAAATATCATATTTGGAAGAAAAATATACATAAAAAGACAAAAAAACTTCCTTTAATTACACAGAATAACAACAGACTTTTACAAGACATAATCAGATTAGGTTGAAATTGATTGTGATTTAAAGTACTTATGGTCAATTGACCCATATAACATTATGCCTGCTTAATGGGTGAAGGTAACCAGCCCTCTTACGCCACTGGCGAGAAACTAACACGAGGGGGAGAGCAGGCAAAATGGCTGATCCGCTCCCTGCTGCTCCTGAAAAGGGTTGAAAGAGGGCTTCCAGTTGACCTGGTGATCTCAGAGCTTAGGGTCAACCGGAAGCCAATCTGTTTGTGATGTATCCTGTGTTGCCAGTGATGTCAAGGGTGGTCTGCTTCACCCAATGGAAAGGAACATGGTCACAAGCATGAAATAATCTAAAGTATGGCATTGACATAAACTCCAATCAGACAAACAAACAAATCCTGTTGCCCAATGGTTTGAACGATACATGGCAACAGGAATCTCCCTCCAAACAATCTTCCAGGGACAAGACAAAGAAAACAGCAGCTAACCTACCTTGCATTGTATCATAAATGGGGAACCAGCCACTGATCATATTGGGTACCTCATCTTTGGTAAGAAGGGGATTTAAATCTATGTATACTTTTCCAATAGCATCATGTGCACTGTATGTGTCGTAGTCAAGAACTCTATTCATAAATATGAAATAAACATCACAAGACAGTTATAGCATGTGAAAAAGAAAGGAAATTTTGTGTACATCAAGATTCAAGGTATAGGGAAAAGTTTGTTTAGATTTTTTCACAACACAGAAATACACTTTTTGTTGATATGGCTATTAGCATAGCATGCAATTTTTTAGTACATGAGAAACAAGTCTAAACAACACTGGATGAAGATTTACCATATAAACCCATGTACAAGACAGTTTTTTTCACCAAAACCCAAACTTACATTTGGGGTGCGTTGTATACACAGGTATAGGATTAATTTACGTTTTTTTTTCCAGCTTAGAATCCTCTAGCCAGCTGATTTGCGCCGTAGGTGGTACAACTACAGTGTATTTATCATAAACAAAGGCTGGATACCAAACAGTAGACTACTAGTGTTGCCTATTTAGTGACATTATTTATTTTTTAAATTTTTTACTGCTATGCACTATCATTTATTTCAGCACAGTAAATTTGAAGCAGTTGATTTA
Organism: Mopalia muscosa; assembly: GCA_031763545.1. Lineage (NCBI taxonomy): Eukaryota > Metazoa > Mollusca > Polyplacophora > Chitonida > Mopaliidae > Mopalia > Mopalia muscosa. Next base: position 1,968 of record JARFOD010079394.1, read on the forward strand.
TAAAAATAATAATATAAACAAGTTACTACAAAACCTATCAAAAATGAAGCCTTTCGCCTTTTGACCAAGAGGTCATTTGGAATCAGCTCACGTATAGGGGGCGTACCTCACATGGCTATTGGAATGATCCACTCCACTCAACAGAAGGGGCAACAGCCATTTATAATGCTACATCTTCTGTCTTTTTTATATTAAAATGTTTTGTTGGACTTACGATTACCATCAACAGATTGATATTAATGCTAGAGCCAATAATCATGTTGCATTACAACAACAATGCCACAATCCCTATCCCACGACAAAACAACTTGGTGGCATCAGGATTACACAGAGTACCAATAATTGCTGGACTTTGCATGCTGATATTTATGTGTAGCAGGCTTTGTGATAACATATTATGTAACCCTATAAAGTATCAGGTTTTAGGCTTTGATTAGGGGGTGTGTCTTACACATGAATGCATCCTGTACATCTGTATATATGGTACCTTCCATCAGTATCAAAACATGTTACATGTTTATGGTTGTGCTAGTGTCAATTATACACTGCCATTGTATAAGTTACACTCTGAAGCATGATGTAAAACACAAATCAATGAATCAATCTTAATTGATCAAAGTTTTAATTTCACTGTCCACAGTTGGACATTTTTTAATGGAAGACTACTGGATTATGTCCCCCTACTCGCGCCACAGTAGTTCCGGCTTGTACAGACACTGGAACGGGAATTCAGGAGGCATACAACTTTTCACAACCGGAACTACTGTATAACACAGCGCCGGGCAAAGGGAGGTAATCCGGTAGAGAGCCATTAGTTCAGAATCACATGGGATATAGATATCATATATATTCTACTTGAAAAAGAAAAGTAAAAAGCTGTTGCTTAATTCCATCTGTTAATTTATAGGAAAAGTCATAGTTTATAAAAAAAATAAAAATAAATTTTTTTGTCCATAATATTTTACAGAAGAATCTCTACTTAGTTTAAATTGTTTGTTGGTTTGATTTTGAATTTACATCATACTGAAGGGATTTTCATTGTTTCTGGACTTATCACGGTTAAAAACGAAGAAGAAACTTCGTAAAAACCCACCCCTTGAATGCCGAAACATCTTGCGACTCACTCATATACCTGAGAGTCGACAGACGGATTAGATCCTGTGAACGGTACATGGAAGAAGGCTTACTGGTTAGCAAGTGCGCTTTATAAGCCTTCTTCGATGTGCCCAAGGCCTAACTACTTAAGTTTTTAAAATGTTCCTGTGACAGTATAGTCTATGTACTCATCGTGTAATTTGGCTTCATGTTATCCATTACTTTGACACTTAAATGTAACAGTGCCAACCAGACTTTGTTGACACAACCTAATTTAGTTGTCAGTGTTATCTTATATAAAGATCATCATTTTTGTTTAAAATTTAATAATCAAGCGAATACAATATAACAGACCTTAGTTGTAGTGGTTCATCTTGGAGTTCTTCATCTTCAGCCTATGTAATAAAAAACAACACATTTAGTCAGCAGAAAAATAGAATAATCAATAATTTCAGCTTTGACTGTTCACAAAACAAGTAACTTGAGTAAATCTTCCTATTCCAATATGTATGTTGACCTTATTTTCCATGTTTTTGACCAATACCTTGTTTATTTGATTGGTGTTTAACGTCGTACTTAGTCAAGGGTATTTCACTTATATGACGACGGACACAAATACAGAACATCACAAACACATTTCCTTTCCGTTACCCTTTAGCTATGCAAACACCAGGCAAACAGAAAGCAGTCTCTTTTCGCGCCTGTTACGGTCGACCGAGGAAGCCGAGGGAGTATTCTGCAGGGCCATGACCCACCCGCTCCCTTCACTGTACTATGATCTTAAAACAATAGATAGGAATAGTGAATAAATGAATTAAATGTAGACAGAGGATAGACAGAGAATGTCCATCTTAAGACCTTTAAGTTTCCTAAATATCTGTTTTCAATGGTCTAGTTGTTGAAAGACGATTAGTCGTTACCATCAGAATAAACCGTGAATTATTTTTTAATAAACTGTCTAAGAACTGATAATCTTCATTGTTCATATTCTTGATATGATGTCATTCAAAAGCACTACAAGCAACTGGCCCCGGTACAGATAGGTTGATCGATTGATTGGTGTTTTACGCCTTACTAAAGGGTATTTCTTTTATATGAGGCGGTGTCCAACAATAACTGACACTGGAATAACCATGATGTGAAGTGTTTTCACCACATTTCCTCCAGTGCTAATAAAGACAGCACAGTTAATAGGGATATGATATGTACATCAATAATACCAATCAGTAATATGGTACAACTATCAGCTGTAAGCTTATTGAACAGTTTAAAAAGAAGGTCACACATATCTAATGAATTCACCTCAAAGCGAAACCACTCTGAATTCCATTGAGGGTAGAGAGATTTCCTGTATACATCAGTTTTGAAAACAGTGTTACCAAACCGAACCTATGAATGTAACAAAAGAAACATAAAAAACATCAATACATTGAAATATCTTCTGTTAACTTACTAGAAAATCTTACATCAAAAGCCATTTATCCTAAGGAAGAAAGTTTGGACTATTTCTGTGTTTTACACAGGTTAGGTCAATAGCTTATATTTTTGATGTCAAATGAATCAAGGAATGAAACAAACAAGCTTACTTAAATTATGACAAAATTATTGACAAAGGTAGAAAAGAACGTGACTGAAACTATGATATTAGTGTGTTTGTTTGACTGACTGAGTGCCAGCCCAACCGGTAATGGAAATCACCCACGACACCACTGGCAACAAACAAAGACAAGACAAAACAAAAACAGGACACAATACACATTGCCCCAAGAGTACCAGCACAACAGGAAGCTCCCTCTCAACCAACCTCAAAATATAATAATAATATAAAATAAAAATATCCTATACATACCTCAACAAAGGCATCTGCAAGCTCACTGGCTCTATCCATCACAGGGAGGTCTCTACCAGCCACCACACGTACCTTCAGTCGACCAGGCATTCTGTATTGCCTACCTTACTACCACCACACTGTAAATTAACCAGATTCTTTTCAAAACATCTTTTTTTTCTCCTAATTTTTTGTTTGTTTGTTTTATTGGTATTTAATATTGGTCATACTCGTGGATATTTAACTAACACACTTACTCTTTATTGCCTGTGAATGTACAAACATAGACATATTCATAAAGAAACTAACTTCTTTTTTATTACCCGATTCTTTACTTCCCTACATCCATTTGATTAAACCACTCACTTAATCCTTATTAAATTTGACTTAATCTGACTCTCAAGTCCTAAGAGTCATCACCATGCCATCATCCCATCAGTGGTAAATCCTAGCACCAAGGTTGTCATTTTCCTTAGTTTTTAAATTTCAGTCTGTGTCGCCTGATGATTTTGCACTGAAAATATCAATAAAAACAAAGAAATGTAACACCTTTTTACCTAAATCCATTGTGATCAACACTATTGTAGTATTTAAATAATGAAACCTACTAGCTTGTAATTATAAACATAAACCGACTTGTGTTGTATATCACCAAAACCTACACTACAGTCCTGTTGTGGGTCTAATTGTAGAATTGGTCCGTCACCTGTAAATAACATCCCATTGCCATAGAAAGTCACAGTGCAATAAAACATTCAAGTTTACTTTGCATTTCTGCTAATTAAAGGTCAAGATATTCTACCAAAAAGGCTACTCCCAACAGTTTATCTGTCTACACATCAGTCTATGATGAACTCCGCCGCCATGTTATTTCCAAGTTTCACGATATGTATGTGTCCTTGTATAATTCCTAACCTTTTTTTTCTGAATTCATTCTTTTTTATTGATTCAGGGGATCGGACTTAGGGCTAGGTACCCTTTTACTGACAGTATTTTTTAGTTTTAGTTCTGTTTTATTCAATGAGTTTTTACATTCAAATATCATTTCTTAGAGAGATGGACCAATTCTACAACAGCTGCCTGTTGTGTTGTGTCATCACTTTGTAGGATGTCTAATCTGTGTTTTTTGTCATGAGAGACTAGTGAATTTCTATAAATTTATGTAATAGAAGACCAATAATATGTTTATATTATTTACAAAAGAGGTTAGTTTTTCTATTAAATTATGTAATAGACTAATAATACGTTTATGTGATAGCAAATCTAATAGTGCATGAAATGTGTGGGAATAAAGTAAGGGCCATTCTGGTACCTGGATCTATAAACAGTACTGTTTACGGTATAAAAAACAATTAAGTGCCCAAGCCCAGTAAGTGTCCAATTTTCGAGACAACATATTTTCCCCTAGTTTATATTTCTTAAAGTTAAAAGTTGTTGACATCCAGGGTAACATATAATAATTTCAAATGGAATTATAAGTTGAATGCATTGAATCTTTTCTGATTCGCATAAATAGCTAAATACCTACGGACATAAGAAGAAAACAATAAATTCTGTCGTCTGCAAACACTCCATTCAATCATCCAAATACGCATGCGCACATCACAATCCTTCATCCGTCAACAAAAGCAGACGGTTTTCTCTTCATCGTAGGACGACCATGTCAACAGAGCTGTTTAAACCATGAGAGCGGTGTCGTTTGTTGAACGACTGGAGATTGACTTCCATGGTAGCCTTTTCAATCAAGCTGTAGCGTTAGGAGATGTGGATAATGATAAGGTGGATCATATGCTCATTTGTAAACATCGTCCGAGGGGCTCAGACGATAGGCTAGTTTGTCTGTTGGGGGAGGAAAAAAACTAGTCTATTGTACGTGGTTTTCGTTGTCTAACATGATGAAATGCCGGCCTCTCATAACATATATCAGATTTTTTTTAACAGAACACTAACTTAAAACTAGTATTTTACCTACGTGCAATATTTGTTTTCTGATGGTTTTCAATCTCATTATTGCAAAGAAAGGATTTAAATGTTTCAACTTGGGCGAGAAACTCATTTTAAGACTTTATTTACTCATCAGTAAAGAAAGTAGGAGAAAATTAGATATATGTTTTAAGAGGCTGGCGATAGCAACAGCTCAATTTCCAACAATCCCCATGGGCCCTATTCATTGGGCTACATGGCAAGTAGGCTACACACAAACCAATGTACAAAAATACATACACAGTGAGACAATGGACATTAGCCTATTATAACTGATTGCGAGGCAGACTGTCATTACCAAATGATGTTGAAGATAAAAAAAATATAGTATGTAGAACAAATATGGCATGAAATGCTTTCACTCCCTGTTGGTTTTAACGATAATTTCAGAAAGCTTTTTAAATATGGTAAGGTTATGAAGGTATGATTTGGGTCAATCATTTTGACCCTTTCCTTGGAAAGATGGGTAAACAATAAAACTAGGAGTCTCTGATGCCAGGGACAATTTTAACAGTTTACCTATCTCCTGCATGTTAAGAGTGTCTTAAAACAGGGTGTCTAAATGAGACAATGGCTCATTCAGGGTGGCCATTTAGATGGATGGACACCCTTCTGCCCAAGACCTTGGTCTGATAAGAGAGGATCGCATGTAGATGTTATTCAAATAGAGACTGAGCACAGTCGGAGACATTCTGTCCAACTCTCAAGAATAGTCTGTTCTCAGCACAGTCATTCTGTCCAACTCTAAAGAACAGTCTGTTCTCAGCACAGTCATTCTGTCCAAATCTCAAGAACAGTCTGTTCTCAGCACAGTCATTCTGTCAAACTCTGAAGAACAGTCTGTTCTCAGCACAGTCATTCCAAACAACTCTCAAGAACAGTCTGTTCTTGGAACAGTTATTCTGTCAAACTCTCAAGAACAGTCTGTTCTCAGCACAGTCACTCCGACCAACTCTCAAGAACAGACTGTTCTCAGCACACTCAATCAGTCCAACTCTCAAGAAGTCTGTTCTCAGCACAGTCATTCCGACCAACTCCCAAGAACAATCATTCTGTCCAACACTCAAGAAGTCTGTTCTCAGCACAGTCATGCCGACCAACTCTCAAGAACAGTCTGTTTTCGGCACAGTCATTCTGTCAAACTCTCAAGAAGTCTGTTAACATCACATTTTTGGACTGTGTTTGTGTGGCTACTTATTTTTTTATTGTGAAACCTTCTGATTCCAGGACAATGAGTTGGTTGTGGGCAACATTGAAGGAGAGTTGAGCATATTTAAAGGAAAGAAAACTACAGCATGGAAAAAGTGCAATGACTTGGGAATGGTAAACTTTAAAGATTTATTATTATTATCTGAGCCCTCTGGCTGTGGGCAGTGTGTTTCAAATATAGACATACTACTTTACATCGGTGGAAATAACTATACATTCGCAGGGCATGTCCGGTAAAAATTGAGATTGTCCTGTAAAAATCACCAGAATTTACCATTGTGTTAAATGGCCTGCAGGACAAACTTTGAAAAATGTCTGAGTAAATATTTTATACATTTCCACCCCTGACTTTACACCACAGGAGAAACATTCATTTTCTAACAGGGCAGAACATTTCACATTTTTCCCTCTCAAGATTTTTTTATATTTTTATTTGTTCTAAAGTTTGCAAAAACATATTTGACATACAGAATGTGAATAAATAAGAACAAGCATTAATTTCTCCTCTTTTGATATTCAATGTCATTTAGGCGGAAAAACAAATATAAATGAATCTGTTCATGTCCCCTGATGTCTTGGTAAAAAATAAACCAAAAATATTAAAATATACTATTTGCTTGATTTTCGCAGTTTTTGCAGTGTAAAAAAATAATCAGAAAATTTATCTGAATTGTGAATGAAACTTGAAAAGCATTAACATCTCTTTGATGGATTGACATGGTTGACAGGGTTGTGAATAAAAAAAATACCTTGCAGTTTGAGACACCAAAGAGTTCCTGATCACCTTCTCTTCCTTCAATCAGTCGCCATTTTTTTAATCCGCAAAAAAATGGTTTTGTTGTCCGGCATTACACCGTTTTTTTAACCTGAATGCCTGTCTCTGAGTTATAATAATAGTACTTTCTACAAAATAAAAATTGTCATTTTTATATTTTTGTTTCTGAAAGCAGCTGTAAAATGGAAATATTAAACAGTGAAATCAAGAAATTGTCTTCTTAGCTTGCAAACCATCTCACGAATTCCTGCACCCTTCGAGACAGTTTGTGATTTCATCGACAATTCAAGGCTAAAGCTTCTGTTACATATCCCTGTAAATTGTAATCCCAGAATTAATCAACAGATTTCTGAAATGTCAATATATTTAGTGAGACTGTATTGAGCATAATTCTAAATTCAAAATACAACAAATTTTTTTTTTTTTTTCGAGTTACACTAGTATTTTATTTTGTTTATTTTGGTGAACCAGAAAGAAGCTGTCATTGTGATGGAGTCATACCAATAAATATATATCTTCTCTGTGCTATTTTCAGATAACATGTGTTGGTGTAGGAGATCTACACAACCATGGAAAGGTAAATATTTATCACTAACTGGAAACTTTTTTTTTGTGAATTGAAAATAGTGATATTTATAGTTGGCATATTTAGTTGTGCTCGTCTTACCTGGTGTTCTTAAAAAGAAAGGCCTACATCAACCAATCTATAAGGTGGTGTAGAATTGGGCCTGTGGACAATCCATCACCAATAACCATACAAGTGAAATATCCTTAAGTAGAATGTATTGGATTCTAAGAATCATGACCAAACATTTTTGGACAGGAAAAATTAAGAAACCTGCATTTGTAAAACAATTTCACTTTCAGAATCAAGTTATAAATGAAATGGACTTAATCTGTAGAAATGTAACTTTAAACTTTAGAGTTCCCACATTTTTATGAAACTATCTAAAAATTATAAGTTGAAGATCGTGACTGCAGTCCAAACACTTACTTTTCTTCAGAACATCTTAATTTAATTATCCTGTGAAACACACAAAGTAAATAATTTAAACCTGATCAGTATGAACTTAAATTTTTTGTTTAGAAACCTAAAAGTCATTGATCTGCAGGGATATTTTACAGCCTGTTTTCAACTAATCCGCTTCATACACATCACTGCGTATCTGAAATACCATTGTATGTGGCATAAAACACTAATCAACCAATCCACTTCATTAGTCTTCATACATTGTTAAACCTCAGTAAAGCAAACATACTAATAAACTAAATGTGAGTGAGGGTGCTCAAAGACACTCTGTGTGGCTCCCACATCATGGTGGTGGTCTTAACAAGGTTTCCTCACAGTTATCCACAGTCTGTCAACATATAAGTGAACTACCCTTGAGTGCGACATTAATCACCAGTCAAATAAACAAATCAAGCTTTTTTTTTATTCAAATGCCTTCGTTTCTGGTATAATGTTGTGCTTGAATAGGTTTCATTTCACAAAGTTACCTCCTACATGTATTTGACAACACCTTTCTAATAACATAATGCTGTTCCAAAGTCACAATGTTTGAATTAGCCATGGAGAGTTTGGAATAAAATGTTCTTATTTATGAATTTATGATATAAATAATAAAAGTATATTAAGACTTTGAATATGATAATATTGCCTACATGAATAGTTGAAGCTTTGTGTCTTGAATGTTATCTTTCACCGCTTACTAGAGCAATATTTATATTTAAACTATGCAATATCTCCATTTTTGTTATTTCAGAAACAGCTTGTTACACTGACAGCTGAAGGGTGGTGCTATATGTTTGATATTAGCAAAGATAACCCCACAGAGGTAAGAATCAAATTATTCAACTTACATTGTGATCATTTGATTGAATTTAACCCCAGAATTGCAAAGCCTCATGAACAATTATTCTACATGGAATGAGTTACTGTCAAATTAAAGATCTCACCCGATATTACTTACTGCTACTTGAAAAGCATTGTCAGAAAAATTCTCTTTCTTGTCAGCAGAATGACCATGATAGTGTATTCCACTGTCTCTTAAATTGGTTGATTGCTATTGGGGACTTGTTTTCAAAATAATTGGGCCCGTGGTTTAGTGCCGCTGAGTGGTAGCGTGGCGCTTACAAAACTGAATCTGCTTCGATGTAACGTTCACTGGATTGGGTCTGCCTGTCAACCATCAGGTATATGACAGAGTCGCATGTTGTGGGTCCGGTAATTGCGGGGGTGTTTTTTTGCAAGGTTTTCCGCCGTAATAAGGCTAGGTGCAGTGTGAAGTGGACAATCTGCGTTAAATAAGTGAAATACCATTGAGTACGATGTTAAACACCAATCAAACAAACAAAACAATTACTGTTTGTTGTCCCAGTATCAGTAGGAGGACCGCAAGAGTGTATGTCACTGTCTCTTAAATTAGTCATAGTGCTATTGGGGACTTATTTTCAAAATAAATACTGTTCGTTGGCCAAGTATCAGTATGGGCTGTCTCTTAAATTGCATGTAGTCCAGACACATGATAACTGCATTATCTTATGAAGTACAAACTGTAAACACCAAGTAAATGTATTGTACATTGCAGTCAGGTAAAGGAGGAAGTGAAGACACAGATCGACAGCTGCAGCCCAGCTTTACACAACATCTCCCGGCTAATGGCAAAACTATGCTCATTGCAGATGTGGGTATGTAGGTTCTGACTGGTCTTGTATAAGATCAGGAGTAGCACAGAGAATCAGTTCGTGACCATGTTTTGCTGCCAGTTTCAAGGGATGGAACAAATATTTTATGTGACTTCTATTTGCACTGTCTATGTTTTGTGGATATATTTAACTAAAGTCTGTAGTTAAAAGCAAGATATGAGACAATAAATGCTTAGTAGCGATCAGGGCTATGAGAGGATTCAGAGCTTACAGTATATGTTTTACAGGTTCTTGCTGTATGCAGTTTGAGAGAGATACTAAAATCTGTGTTATTTTCAGATGGTGATGGCCGTTTAGAGTTAGTAATAGGATACTCAGACCGTGTTGTCAGATCTTTTCGTTGGCATGAACCACTTGGTAAATTACAACAGGAGGAAAAATGGCAACTCACTGGCCAGGTAAACTTTATAACCACTACTAAGTGATCTATCCAGTCTTATTAGACTGGTTTTACAGCATTACCTGGCTGCCAATAGTCATCCATATTGAATGGTCTGTAGTCGTCATATACATGGTATTTGATGCAAGCAATAAGAGTGTTCCTGATCTGATATTCAGTTTGACATCCAGCATTTGCTTGGAATCACTTTTGTTTATTGTGACAAAACTTCTCATATGTAATGTTACATGCCAAAATAATTTAATAAAAGAAAGAAAATACAATATTTACTTGGTCAACAGGATTAAAACCCAATTTCAGATCATTGGCCATCATTGTTGTGGGAGGAAAACTGGGTAATAAATTAACCCAGAAAGCCAAACACCTTCTGTTGGCTGCTGGCATACCAACCCACATACCGTTCGCGGGAATCGAACCCATGTCCCTAGAGGTGAGTGGGATATGTGGACCAGAAGCATACACTCACTAGATCGTTCACAACATAATGTATTATGTTGTAATAAATAGTATTGATGTTTTAATTTGTTGATGTTTCTGTTGACCTAGATTGGTTCCATGACGGTAAACCTGTCTGCTGGTGGCTCCCCAGAACTGATGGTGGCCCAGCCTGGAGGTACTTACGTTACCTTGCTGCCCCGGATACTTACTTCACAGGCCACAGACTCAGAACAAGGGTAAGTTACGAATATAATAATTCTATGCAAGGTTACACTGAATAGTACTATGGCATCAGATCAGTGTTATACACTTAAGAACCTTGACCTGAGTTGTTGCCTTAACCCATAGGACTTGCATGAATTAACCTATCTTTGGTGTTAAACCAAAATAAAGAAATGACAAGTAACGCGACTTTGTACATTTTTGCTGTATATTGTTACAAACTTTAGATTGTTTGTTTGTTTGATTGGTGTTTAACGTCATACTCAAGGGTATTTCACTTATATGACAACGGATTGTCCTCGGTGGAAAACCGAGAGGAAAACCTTGTAAAAACATCCCCCGTGATTGACGGAGCCCCAACTTGTCACTTCATCATATACCTGATGGTCGACAGAGGGGCTCAATCTTCAGAAGTAGTGATTTGAGACAGCCTTTTCTTAGTTTCTGGGCCATGTGACTACTGTTGCCCTTCTTAAATATCTTTCACTTGAATGACGAAGATGCATCATCAAATACATGTACAAAGTCTTACGCAGTATTTGACAACTAATTTTCCTCCATGGCTAAGTAGAGAGGGGCTGACTAAGATAGGAAAATACCGCGAGACAGGGCAAGTGATCAGAAGAAAGAAATTAAAAATAGACACCAGTTGATGTAATGTACATGGCCAAACTTGAAAAGGATCTGTAATCGTGTACATACAATGCTATAAATAACCATCATTTTATGTCATGGTCAAAACCTGTGGGTAACATGTAGTACATGTACGTGTACACATTTTATTGTATTGAAGTAAGTAAGTAAGTACATAGCAAGGGTAATTTTCACAAACACTTTGTTACAATTGCACACAGACATTTCATGATTTGTTTGTGTCATTGGGGTTTAACGTTGTTCAAGGTTATTTAACTAACTGTTAACCATATGATAGTGGATTATTCCCCTCTAGCTATATCCTATAAGGTGGAAAACTGTGACTGAGGAAACTTTTTTCAGAAACTGCCATAGATTGAGTCCCCTCCTGTGACTCCCTATATACTGGAGGTTGACTTAGGTTTGTTTAATTGGGGTTTAACATTGAACTCAAGGGTAATTCACTTATATATATATATGAAGACAGATTGTCCACTTCACACTGTTTGTTTCTAGCCTAACTATGGTGGAAAGCAGAAATGAAACCTTGTTAAAACCACTCCAGCGATTGCCGGAGCCACATCGATTGACTCACACATATGCTTGATGTCAACAGACAGACTCGATCTCATAAAAAGTTAATTGAAGTAGGATTAATAAGCGCACTTTCTAACCACCTAGCTGCGGCCACTGGCTCACTCAGGGACTTGAGCAGACAGTAGTCACTTACCACAGAACAACAGGTCTCCAAAACATTTATTGAAGGATATGTTTTTACTACACCACATTAATATTTGTCTGGGTTAGATAAGCTGCAGCTTACCAGGTGTCATCAAAACTGTAAACCCTCTTTAAATAAAGTTTTTATTATTATTATTATAATCTACATGTAAGTTGAGGTTGTTTCACAGGTGTACATGAACGAGAGTAAGCCCACATTACATGGTGACAAACAAGACAATCCCAAAGACAACACAAAAAATCAGTTAAGCTCTGAGTTCACCTGGCAAAAAAGGAACATTAGGGAAACTTTCACCAACTGACGACTTACATTCATTAAACTGACCTTTATTTACACACACTGTATGTATTACACACACTGTATGTATTACACACACCGTAGTATGAGTTTACACAAATACAGTACAAATGAGTTATAATGAGTTATCTATAATCTGTGACTATGACATGTAATACTCATACAGAACAAATATCAATATGATTTGTTTGTTTATTCGATTGATTGATTGGAGTTTAATATTGCTCTCAAGAGTATTTAAATTATATGACGACAGATTATCCACTTCATACTGATCCCTTTCTTTTAATGGTGGAAAAAAGCGATAGAAACCTTGTAAAAACCACTCCGGGGGCATGTGACTTGCTCCTTTACCTGATGGTCGACAGATCATGGACTCAATCTAATTTGGCGCATTGAAGCAGGATTAATATGCGCACATGCTACCTGGAAGCCATAGCTGAGGGCCAATATTAATAAGAAGTTATGATGACAATCAAATGCTATCTACATATATTTACATTTACATAGATCACTTGTTCTCGGCAAATAAAATTATTTTGGATAAATACCCCCATGATTGTTAGATGATGTAAATTATGTATACATATAAGTACAACAACAACAGCAAATTGGATTTGACATTCGATCTGTGACAATTCTGTGAATAATTTATCAACATTAACAAACTAAAAAGCAAGGGTTTGTGGAATCCGATCCAACACAAATACTAGTCGCGTTTCATGCTGTAGAGATATACATGTGTACCAGGAAGTGATAGACAGATGTTCTACTGCAAACTCGCCTACCCGAAAAGAAGTTTGTGTACAAAAATTATTGTTTGGGAGTATTTTTTAAATATTTTTGTGTTACAGCATCGCACAGATTGTTTATTTCTATGTGTATTTTGATGGCCTTTTGGTGTATTTCAAATAAATAATGTGTACAAAATACTCTAGAATACACAAGGTAGGCAGGTCCGCTACTGCTACTACATGTCCTGTTCAAATAGTTTTAAGAACGAAGTATTATCTCCAAAATAACAAAATGTAAAAGTTCATGGTCACTTCCAAAATAACACAATAAGTATATTACATTACAACCTACTATTTAAGTTAACTCATAACTTAAGGGCCTAAGGGGTATGTCTGTTTGCTTAATTGGGATTCAACATAGATTCAAGACCTTTTCATTTTTATGATGCCAGATTGTCCATTTCACATTGTTCGTTGCTTAAAGACTCCGATGAATTGGGAGAAAACGTAGGAAGAACCACTCCAGTGATTGCCAGCGTCACATTGTGTGGCTTACTCATACTCCTGATGGTCTTTAGAGAGACTCGAATCTGTGAGTGGCACACCAAGGTATATGTAGGAGTAGTTCACGTACATGTAGGCGGACAGTTTAACCACTTTAGCCTCTGGTGCGAGAACAGTAAATGGTACATGTACTTGTTAAACAAATGTCTGAGGAAGTTAGATACATCTTAACCAAACAGTAATTTTAATTTTTTTAATTGATTGGTGTTTAAATCTGTCTTTATTTCAATTAAACATAATTTTACTCATACATGCATGTATAAGAGTCTAATAAGTAAATGCAAAAAAGCTGACCCAGTGCATGAAGGATTTCTATCTTTACCGGACATGTGCACTAAACAAAAACAAGAAACACAGTAAGAACATGTATCCTGGAAGCACAGCAAGGAGCAATAAGACAAAGTGTTGAATTAACAGTCCACATACAAATTGGTTTCTTACAGTCAGTTGATGAAGTGATGATCAGGGCCACCATATATCACTCCTCACCTGGCTGTGTGTGATAGATCAGGCCCTAGAGGGTCCAGACTATAAATCCAATTCCACTGATTAAAACTGAGGCAATATGAATGTGTGTAAGAATTGGTGTGCATAATTATGATGAATATCTGCTTTGTCAATACTATAAAATATGTCTTACAAAATAGTCACATGCTTACATTAAAACAGTGGTACCCATATACATATAAGCTTACAAATTTCTTTAAACATTGTTAGTCCTTGGTTTCTGTTTTCTTTTTTTATATAATGAAGAATGGCTCATTAAGACAGGATACTGTGATAGATTATTTGTATCTAATGCCCTTTTTTCCTGTCTTTCTGTTAAATAATGTAAAAGCACAGCACACTTATAATGAGGCTATTTAATAATTGACAAGTCTTCCTGTGAGCTCTCCTAGACCTCTTGAAAGGGGAAGTAAATATATCATCATTAACAAGGCTTTATAGAGACCAGGGGTCAGCCAGATAGACTCCTATCACAGTAGGCCAGGTCAAAGCAAATTTTTGGTTTTTCACTGGTTTTTCAAATGACAAATGATACAATGGAGCATCTACAATTTACTCACTGAGCTATTGCTTTTTTTAGCAGTACATTTATTTGTTTGTTTGGTGTTTAACGTTGTACTCAAGGGTATTTCGCTTATAGGAGGAAGGATTGTTCACTTCACACTGTACGCTAAGTTATTACAGCGGAAAACTGTGAGGAAACCTTGTAAAAACGACCCCTGCGATTGCCAGAGCCACAACATGTGACTCGCTCATATTCATATACCTGATGGTCGACAGGCGGACTCGATCCCGTTAACCCTAAATTGAAGCAAGTTCAGTTTAGAAAGTGCACTCACTACCACTGAGCCACGGCTTCGGGCCAGCAGTACATTGAAGCAGAAATCTGGAGCATAACGTGGACATTTTGAAAGGATTAGAGAACATTAACATGTACATTGTATCTTCAATGTTTACATACATGTCAACTAATCCTTTCATTTAACACCTCGTGTGTTAAATAAAAGGATTAGTTTTGTTTGTTTGTTTGATTGGGGTTTAATGTCGTACTCAAGTATTTCACTTATATGAAGACGTGCCAGCCCAATGGGTGAAGGAAACCATCCTCAATACAAACAAAGACAGGATGGGACAAATACAGGACGACAACAACAGGACGCAATACAGACCATGAGATGCCATAAACAGATCGGCTTCCTGTTCCCCTTTAGCTCTGAGAGCAACAGGGCAACATGAAGCTCCCCGAACTGCCCGCTAAAAGGATTAGAAAACATTAACATGTACATTGTATGTTTAATCAATACATACATGTGTTGAAAGGATTAGACAACATTAACATGTAAACATGTTAAAAGAATAAGAATTAATGAATTGGATGCAATCAAAGACACTTTAAGAAGGCTACCTAACATTAAGATGAAAGTTCAACTGAATCAAGAATATATTTCCAAAAAATAGTTCACTGGCAGAGAGATGCTGACTAATTCAAATAGCTGAAATTGTCTCATGTTCTAGATTAACTCTTAGAGCACGGGTGTAGGCAGAGAGGTGCTCACCCCCTCTTTGGGCACCTTGAAATAAACAATCCCCTCATTTGACCACACCTTCTGTTTTAAGAAACTATAACATGATGGAGATCCATGGAAATATGGGACACCCAAGTGAGACAAAATTGTCATTTTGGACAACAACTGTTGATTTCTGGTTAACCCTTGTCAGAGAGACAAGTTTCTGCTTGAATTGTTATTGGTAATATATAACCTTCTTAACTCACTTGAGAGAAGTGTTTACTAATAATGGAATTTCAAGGTACTACAATGGTCAGATATGGTTAATTCATTAAACTACTCATTAAATATAGGAATAATACATAAAATAGTAGAAATCCATTTTGCTAGGCCCTGTTTATAGACCAAATCAATTGAAAGGGACACAGCTACTTGAACTTGACCCCTCCTCTTTGCCTATTTCCTTCATGTCACAAGCTATTAGAGCAAGCACCGCGTGAGCCAATCAACCGTGAGCTTCACCCACATGAGGAAAGACATCAGTTTGCTGGTCAACTACTACAGACACCCTAAATAATTCATATACAAAAAGGAACTACCTATATGTAATTTACTTGAATAGAACATACATAACATGCAGCTGGGTGTTTTCCAATATAATTCCATATGTCTGATGACACATATATGCACCTTTTCATAATAAGTGATCATACAGCAGCATTTTTATTTTGTGGGCGCTTCTATGTCATATTGGTACATATACTTCTGTTGAAACATGATTTTCAGCTCATAAATATAGTGTTCTGATCATAGTGTTAGCCAGAGGGGCGTAAACATAAGTTGTAATTGGTCAGCTTGGTGAGTGATAAAAACTTCTATATTCCCTGAGAATTCACATCTCACAGC
The DNA here is from genome assembly GCA_031763545.1 of Mopalia muscosa. Classification (NCBI taxonomy): domain Eukaryota; kingdom Metazoa; phylum Mollusca; class Polyplacophora; order Chitonida; family Mopaliidae; genus Mopalia; species Mopalia muscosa. The sequence goes on from JARFOD010079394.1 coordinate 18,515, forward strand.
TCTTTACAGGTAAAACAAAAACCGTGCTTCATGTTCAAATTTGATTCTGATAATGTAACAAAATATTATCAAAATAGAAAAAAAGTATTGATAATTTAAAACCAATCTGCTTCACAATTGATACAAATCTTAACAATGTTAAAACATGAAAACAATCACTCGCAAAGCCCTTTTTTGGAACCCCATCCAAAGTAATTTTTTTAAAATTGAAGGAGACATTTCCTGGCCATATGATTAAATTGATTGATTGGAATTCGATGGCAGGCTTATTAAGGGGCTCAGTTACATGTACATGTATGTTCTAAATTTGATTTTGCAAGATATCAAATTCTGACTGTCATAGGATCCAAAAAATATTCAATATGAGATATAAAACTTCTTTGTTTATATGATTGGGGTTTTATGCCGTTTGTTTTAAGGTAATTTCTCTCATGATGGCGTCCTCCTGTCAACCTTCAGGTATATGAGTGAGTCACATGTTGTGGGTCAGGCAATGCGGCAAACAAACTCATGGTGGCGTGCCAGCCCAATGGGTAAAGGAGATCAACCTTGGCGCCCCTGACAAAAAACCACCAAGCCAGAAAAAAATAAAGGACAAAATTCATGTACCAGGAAACCTCGAACAGATCCTCAATATATTGTCCCTGTAGCTCTGAGAGCACCAAAGCAACAGGGAGCTCCCTCCCAACCCTCTGCTGATAGAAAAACTAAAAGGGGTTCAAAACATAAATTAACTCCGTTTGGATTAATAACAAAATGCTTTTATAAATTTAAGAAGAAATATCTTCTATCAAATATCCACATATATATTTCCCTTTCCACAACAAATTTAGGGAGTACCCTAACTGAAAATACTAAATAGACACACTAAACCATAAAATGTAGACATTTTGCCCTCTCTAGGAAATGTAATACTCCTCCAGTGCCCATCATTTAGATCAGTGAGCCCTAACAATACTTGGCTTTATTTGGGTATTTACATCTACATCCTATAGTCATTGGAAATTTACATGTATCAGATCCGGGATCCGGGATATACCAATTACAGGTCAAGCCCAGTCTAATCTTGTAGAGATAATGTACTTGTACTCCTTCTTGTGGTTTCCTCAAACTGTAATTAACACAACGACTTACACACTGACTGAATGAACCGTTAGACCTGAATGAAGTAAAAGATACCTTCTTTATGAATGAATCCATAATATAACTGACATTACATGTACATCCGCTCTCTATGACTAAAACAAAACTGATAATACATGATGTACATTTGGTATCACTGAATCTGACACAAGTAATGATATCATGCATAAACAAATATCTCAGGATACCTTATGATCAGTGATTTGTTTGTTTGATTGGTGTTTAATGTCGTACTCAAGGGTATTTCACTTATATGACGATGGACAAAAATACAGAACA
>JARFOD010079405.1:0-19935 GCA_031763545.1 Mopalia muscosa
TTTAGCTTGTTTTCTTTCAACCGAGTTTAGTCGCTCAAGAAAATCGTTCTGTTGTGTAATTACCTTATTTAAGGCCATCTGTATGTCCGATAAAGACTTACGCACGAATCCCTTAAACTTGTGGAAGTCGATTGCAGATGGGAGTTCTAGTTGTGCATGGACGTTGACGTTGGTCGCCAACTCGGATTGATCAATGGCGGCGGGTCTTTGATCTGCCACACCCACCGTGCATCCACGTCGCTCTGGTTTTTCGACATTGAATCATCAGAATCCTGTCCATTCGTTTTCTTTGGGGTAGCATTTCTAGTTTTACGGCCCATTTTTACTTCTTTCGGATTAAATAAAGTAGTTTTTGCCTTGATCTTAGCTGGCTGGTCAACTTGTGCAGAGCTCCCCTAAAAACACGTCTAACCTCTTATCATCTTGTACCGGAAGCCCTTTTGATATGTGATAGCCAGATATGTTGGCCTTTAATATGACTTAGGAAAAAATGTACTTTGCAATCAAAGTCCTCAAATCGACTTGTAACTTCGCTTACTCCCCTATAATCAAGATTCGTGCTATTGAATATGACCTCAGTTTTGATATACCAGGTCATTTACATTTTTTTTTTTTTTTTAAAGGTCGATTATTCAACTTTTTGAAAATGCTCCGATTAACTTATAAAGGACATATTCGTGCTCTACGCGTCCGATTTAGCCAGGAAAAATACTCGAATACGGTCAGAGATCGTGTTTAAAGCCCACAGCCGGAGTATCAGCTCGATCCGGCCAGTACTGGACCGGCAAATACGGCCAATACTGAACGTCTGCCATGACCTATTCTCTCTACTGACCAACTTTAATCAAGATCGCATGGAAAATAAACTTTTTAGACGACAAGTCGAAAAAAAAAATCACATAAATCAAAACAATATATATATATTCCTCAAGGATTTCGGCAAAATTTACATCATATTCGTCAGTGACCCTAAACAACCTAATTTAGGTCAATCGGAGAAGGTTTAGGTCAAAACACAAATTTCAAATTTTTACTAATTTTCAAAAATTTTTTCCCTTTTTTTTTATCCAAAATCAATGTTTTTTTCATCTTTACTTAAATGCTTTGTAATATTATATCCCTACACTTATAAATTCCTCTTATTTTTTTTATCTATTAGCTTGAAACTTTGCTTACCCACCCCTTTTTAACATGCCTGTCAGTCTTGAATAAGATATCAGTTTCGACGTAAACTCAATAATAACAAAGTTGAATTTTTACCCCCCCCCCCCCCTTTTTTTTTTTAACCTTTGATGACCTTGACCGCGTAGTATGAAGGTCGTGTTTGACCTCAAACTGTTGTAACCCCTACCTCCCGTTACATGTGTGGGGAGCATGTCTCCTGAAATAATTTAAAGACACAGATCGAAGATCTATTTTTTGTTTTAAAAGGCCTTTTCTGCATTAACATACTGTCATAAAACCGATGATTTATTGTCGTCTTTACTATCCCATTTATTTGTTTAAATATATTTTTTCATCCATGTTAAAGCATAGGGCAGCTCAAAATTAAAAAAAAAAACCAACGCAAAATTACAAAATGATGGGATCGCTCTAAAACTTTAGTAATTCATCGGGTCAAAAGGAAAACGACCTCACATCAAAATATCAGCCAAATCGGTCGATAATAAGACCACTTTTGCCTCCAACCAAAATTCGAGAAAAAAATAGTGTTTTTCATTGAAACATGCAAATATCTCGAAAAGTGTCAGAGGGTAAATATCTCGAAAAGTGTCAGAGGGTCAGATCCTAGTTTCTTATACATGATGCGCCTATATGCCCTCTATGAGTCAGCAGAAACTCGAGTTTATCCCTGTAAAACTGTCTTCTATAGGGGGCCTGAAACATACCTTCCATCGCCCGAAACGACGCAAAACTGGTAGGAACTAACGCAAAGTAGGTACGGATGGGTGCAATCAGATTACGGCCTTATACAGAGTTGGTACGATAAAACAAACTTGGGGAGTGTACCAACTTGTAGAATGTTGGGGTGGGTAAAAAGCTTCCTGTCAGACAGATATATTCGGGTAAGAATTGGACATGACTCAAGGAAGCGTCATATCACCTTTGCTCTTTAATATAGCTATCAACGATCTGCCTGATGCATTGAACCCCAAGCTTAAATGCGCTTTATTTGATGATGATGATAAGGCTATATGTTTTAATTTCAGAAATATTAATGTTGCTCAAAAATATGCTCAGCAAGGGTTAAATGCTATTATGGAATGGAGCAACAGGTGGGGATTCAAGTTTTGAAAACAGAGTCTGTTCTTTTTACTAAGAGAAGACCGAAAGTAATCCCAGATTTATTTATTAATGCTAGTTTGGTTAAAAAGTCATCTTCATTTCGATACCTAGGAGTTATCTTTGATCAACGACTTACCTGGGCTGAACATATTAATATGGTTATCGCTAAGTGTAGAAAAGTACTGAACCTCATGCGTTCAATCTCCGGGAAATCTTGGGGTGCTGACAAGAGAACAATGTTGTTACTGTACCGGGCACTTATTAGGTCGCGTTTAGATTATTGTAGCGAGGCTTATGATTCTGCATGTGATGCTTTGAAGAATAAGTTAGACACAATACAATGTTCAGCATTAAGACTATGTAAAGGTACACTAAAATCAACACCTTTAAATTTACTACAGGTCATGTGTTGCGAGTGGCCGTTATATTTAAGAAGACGCATACGCACACTAAGGTTTGTAGTAAAGATTTAAAATTGTAAAAAATAACTCGTGCTCTAGCGTTTTAATCCTTCTTATGTTCGTGCACAGATATAAATTAGCTGTACCAACTCCTGTCAGTTTTCAGTTTTTGATAAAGAAATCCCAAACTTTCCTCCATGGCAGATTGAGTCACCAAACATTTCCACTGAACTACAATACAAAATTAAAAAGTCTGACCCTCCAAACATTATCAAGATTTGCTCAGTTGACCACATTCAGTCAAAATGACCTAACTGTCTTCAAGTTATACTGACGAGAGACCGGCAAGGTTGGCGCAGCGTTCTAAAGTTCTAAAGTTCCAATAATATATCTGTATTTTCAGCAGAGCTAGTTGCTATATTATTATCCCTACAATTTGTGCACGAATTTAAACCTAGGCAAGTGTTGATTTTATCTGACTCAATCAGTGCTTTGAAAGCCGTGTCAAATTTTATTTGGCCAAAGTCGTCTGAAATTATATTTGAAATTTTGTATATTTGTACTACATTATTGTACCATGGCACCGTTGTGTATTTTGAATGGATCCCTAGTCACGTTGGCCTGCAGGGGAATGAAGCTGCAGATTCATTAGCAAAAAACAGGACTTTCTCACAGCTGTGTCACTAATGACATAAGATTTACCTTGTCAGATGTAATGCATTTTGTAAAGCCTTACTTTGTCAATTTATGGCAGTCCGACTGGGACTCCTCAGATAATGGACGTTTTTTCTATAAGTACAATCCCATTGTTGAATGCCATCAGTTGGCGATGTCGCCAAGGCGAGCTGAAGTACTCGTCCATCAGATACAGTCGGGTCACTTCCCTTTGAATTTATACCTCTATCGATTTAAACGTCATGAAACAGACCTGTGTGAAAAATGTTCAGTGGACGATTCCATCGTACATTTTCTGTTCTATTGTTCCAAGTATCAGGTAAAAAGATTTAAATTTTATTCTGATCTAAATTCTGCAGGTGTTGCAAATCCATCTATGGACACTGTCTTCAAACCGAAAAGAAATTCAAACAAGATATTTCAGGCTGTTGCATTTTATGTAGTTCGTTGTTGAAAAATGTAGTTATGGTATAGTCTCTATATCTGTGTATAAATGATTGTGATCTGTATTAAGCTTAAATGTAATGTGTGTATATGTGTTAACAATGTTTGCAATTTGTCTTGACTTGAATGAAACTAACTGTCCTGCTTGTTAAGAGTATCTCTCTAAATATACTCTGATGTCTTTTATTTTCTATTTACCTATGTGAATATGTAAGGTTAAAAAATAAGTTCTATGTATCTATAATCTATGAAGCGTTTTTGTCTACTATTGTCAAAGAACTTGAACAACTATTCTTTCTTCAGCTGTAAGTAAATAAATAAAAACATGAACTTAGGCATTTTAATATTCAAAGATATACTTTTATTGAAAAACAAGAGAAACACCTTCTTAAAACCTTTAAAAAAATTTAGATTCTAAGCCTTCCAGCAGAGTTTATGAGATGAATAATTTTAGTTTAACCTGGGATTATAATATACATATATATATTTACATATACTGCCAGTACATAATTATGTATATGTTTATTATAATCCCAGGTTAAACTTTTAGATGTTGTGATATTAACCTTCAGGGCTTTTGTTAAAAGAAATATGGCAAAGTATATGTCACTACTTAGTATGAGAACAACTGTTATGGGATAAATCAGCAACAATTTTACAGTTATGAGTTTATACAAGGTGATAGAACTGTTGATATCGGCTTCAATAAATGTATCACTTTTTTGCTTTAGGTCAATATAAACAGCATGACCAATGTGTAAAAAACTGCTTTAGTATATAAAAAAAGATCAAGCTACATGTACACACAACCTGTAATGGTTAGATGGCTGGAGGCATGTTCCTGATGTAGACAAATTATTTAAACTCACATGGATTTGACCTGCTATCATTTTTTTTCAGACAGGTCTTAACTTGTATCCATGACCTGCTAGAAAGTAGTTTGCCATATTTGTCTTTCAAAGCTTCATACTTTTTCCCCCAATGCAAGAACTCCAGGGTCAATCTACAGAAATATAAGTAATCGAACGTACTAACCACGGAGCCGACCCTAAGAAACATATGCCTGCTCAACACTAGAAGTCTGGTTTCTCTGTTTGGTACACAACAAATTTCAACATTAAACTTTAACAGGTAAAACAACATAACATTCTAATAAAAAAACAAACAGTTTTTTTTTTAACGCAACTGCAAATAATTTTTTTTTCTTTAACAAAATAACAGGAAAACATTAGCCATACTACAAAGAAAGTTTTTGTAACCCAAACCTATGTTTACAATAGCACCTACAAATAAATCCACTCACAACATCCCAGGACACAAACAGGAACAAAATATTGTTTGATTGATTGGGATTTATCTTTAGGTCAATATCAACAGCATAACCATTGTGTAAAAAAACTGCTTTAGTATATAAAAAAGATCAAGCTACATGTACACACAACCTGTAATGGTTAGATGGCTCGAGGCATGTTCCTGATGTAGACAAATTATTTAAACTCACATGGATTTATCCTGCTATCAATTTTGTTCAGACAGATCTTAATTTGTATCCATGACCTGTTAGAAAGTAGTTTGCCAGATTTGTCTTTCAAAGCTTCACACTTTTTCCCCCAACTCCGGGGTCAATCTACAGAAATATAAGTAGTCCAACGTACTAACCACTGAGCCAACCCTAAGTTGGGTTTTAACACATCTGCAAATCAATTTCTTTCTTTTCCCAAATTACACGAAAACATTTACCATACTGCAAAGAAAATTTTAGTGATACTGCAAAGAAAATTGTTGCAACCCAAACCTGTGTTGACAATAGCATATACAAATAAAAAAGCAACAAAACGACTGTTCCCCTTCTTTTGATAGACTGTTGTTAACTCTTTGTGTATTATCTTGGTCTCTAAAACACAACCACTTACAAAAAAACAAAAACAAAAAATAAAAAAATATTGATATTTACTGACAATAAAAAATGCCACCATTTGTGCACAGTTTGTTTGATTAAGGTAATGAGCTGTACTTAAGTTTTTACCCACATTACAGCATGCCAATTGGAGAAGGAATCCACTCACAACATCCCAGGACACAAACGGGAACAAAATATTTTTTGCTTGATTGGGATTTAACGCTGGCTCAGGGGTATTTCAACTATATGAGGACATGCCAGCCTGCCAATCAACTCTTGCCAATGGGCGGAGAACCCCATCCTTGACGTCATTGGCAACATAAAAGACGAAACAGAACAACAGGAGAAATAAATAAATAACTTCTTTATGTCCATTAGCTTGGACAGCACTAGGGCATCAAGAAGTTCCCACCCAGCCATCCACAAGTATGTTAAACATGGTACAGTAAGACAAAGTGTGTAATTAACATTGAAAGACTCCACAGCTTGTTCCTTTGTTTCAACATCCTCTGCAAATTGCTGTGAATCTGTCATTAAACTAACATCTGAATTATCTCAAATTGCAGGTTGGCTTTCTGCCAATAGATTATCTCTCAATGTACAAAAAACTAAAATAATGATTGTAAACCCAAATAAAAAGCCACATCCCTTCACATGGGTTTATTTTGAACATTCTCAATTGTCTGTTGTCAACGAAATAAAGTTTCTAGGAATTATATTTAGCAGCATGTTGACTTGGGTTCCTCATATAAACTTAATCTGTAAAAATATCTCTAAAAATACTGGCCTTCTGAAACATGTATCTCTTCTTCTGAACAAAAAAGCATTAACTATTCTATACAATTCTCTAATCTTTCCTTACCTGAATTACGCAAACACCCTATGGGGTGGTGCATACGCAACTCATCTGAAAACATTATCACTTTTCCAGAAACATGCAGTTCGAATAGTTACATTCTCTAATCGCCTGGAACACTCAGATCCTCTTTTTAAGGCGTTTTGCCCCTAGATAAACTTCATCTATTTTCCTGTCTTCAAATTATTCATAAAGTCATGTACCACCCTCATCTGCTACTTCGATTCTTTCATGATTTTTTTACTACTCAAGCATCTATTCATTGTTACCCAACTCGTACATCAAACCTGAATCTACATAAACCTTTCACCCTGTCTGATAAATCTTCTCGCTTTATCAAAATAGCCGGACACAAGGAATGGAACAGACTGCCAATAGAGCTAACATCAATTTTATCTATTTCTAACTTCAAGTCTAAATTTAAACACCACTTAATTGTTAATAATTAGTGCGGTGTGCTTGTGTGTTACTATTGTATTTTCATTTTGTAAGCTGAGAAACATGTCGTTTTGCCTACAAATTGCTATATATCTAAAAAGTGTACTTTAAACTGGTGCGGGATAGAACAAGTCTTATAGACTTTATTCCCGCCGAACAACAGTTCTATTATAAAATTTCTTTATACCTTGTCTTTATTTGGTGAATAGAAAAAACTTCAAACCTCAAACAGCAAAGTGCTGTATGTCGAGGCTTAGCACAAAATGCACCAGGGCTCTTCTAACACAATATTTATGGCACACTGGTTGGTTTAAGAGAGAGATAGACAAAGACAGTCACTCAGGGTTCTTGCAACACCACACAGAAAGGGGAGTACTGTATAAAAGCAACATCATTATTTGAGCTTACTTTTTAGGAAAATGGAAACAAAAGCCCAAAACTGGGTTAAAAACTTTCCTGGTTTTGAAGCATTGACCCCAGGAGAGCCACAGATTTAAAAAAAAGCATGATGTTATAAATTGTTATTTTAAGACTAAAAGATAGCTCAGGGTGCAAAATGAAGTATTTTCATGATGTAACAAAATTATTCAAAAGTCACATGGATTTGGTCTGCTGTCTTTTCATGGTACACCGGAGTTGGTCTTTCTTACTTTTTTCAATCAAATTTTTCAGACAGGACTTAATTTGTACCCATGACCGAGTAGAAAGTAGTTTGCCAGATTTTTCTTTCAAGGCTTCACACTCCTTCTTCCCAATGCCAGAAATTGTGCCTTTACCGATAGCTGTATGAAACTCTTCCATTACAAAAGTCTTCTCCTCTGAACTCCAGGGATGATGAGCACATTTTTTGCCTGAAATATATTGGAAAGAAATACTGTATTCAGTGTTTCATATTTGGTATTTTAGCTACAAATAATCTGACTCGCAGGTGTAAATTATCATCTTCAAGTCTTATTTAGAAGTTGAGGGTATATATGAACATGATTGATTGATTGATCGATGTTAAACGCCACATTCAGCGGTAACAAATATTCCAACTCCTTTTTCCAAAAGAAATTTTAAACCGACTGCACCCATGGCACACATGTAAAAAAAACAACAAATGTACGGAAAAGGACAATAGTGTTTAAATATCTAAAAAAATAAATTGTTTAAAACTGTCATATGTAGTAATTTACAAATATATTTAACTATCAATGTCTAGTTTTTCGTTTTGGCGTGCCACCAGCACTATGTGCTCTGCGTCTCTTGTGGCTTTGGAAGGGCGAACCTCTGGGCCAGATGCTTTTTTAAATTTTTGTTTGATTATTTTCTTCATTTGTCTTTTTTGAATTAGTTTGAGTTGATGTAGTAGTTTGTGTGGTGTAGGGGTTTTTTGCTTGTTTTGTGTTAACAGTTGAAGGGTGTTCATCATCAGTTTGCCACATAAGGAAGGTCTGTGTCTCAACAGAAACTTTCTTTGTGGCATTGGCAAATAACTGGGATGGCCTTTGAACACCATAGACAGATTTGATCTCTTGGATTCACTTTTTTTAAAATAGCTACAGTCTTTGGAGGAGGCCATGTGGGTCACCAAGCTCAGCCCAGATCTCTTCCCTTGGTAGATCAGAGAGATCTGTGCCTCTGATGATCCCTTTACTGCTGTTATTAGATCGATGTGGTGAGACTGTCACCAGTAGCTACTAAAGTTTTTTCAATTTAAGTAAGTTATTTAAGCAATAACTGCCTATTGCTGTGTGGTGCATTCCACAAGAATGTCACCAGAGCGCAATTTGTAGTGGTGGTAGTGAGTAGTGGTTGTGAAGTATACATGTATATCGGGGGAGGGGGGGGGGGGGGGCAGTAGTGATTGTGTAGTATATATCAGGGGTGAGTAGTGGTTGCGTAGTGTCTATGAGGGGTGAGTAGGGGTTTCGTAGTATCTATCAGGGGCGAGTAGTGGTTGTGTAGTATCTATCAGGGGTGAGTAGGAGTTGTGTAGTATATATCAAGGTGAGTAGTGATTGTGTAGTATATATCAGGGGTGAGTAGTGATTGTGTAGTATCTATCAGGGGTGAGTAGTGGTTGTGTAGTGTCTATCAGGGGTGAGTAGTGGTTGTGTAGTATTTATCAGGGGTGAGTAGTGGTTGTGTAGTATCTATCAGGGGTGAGTAGTGGTTGTGTAGTGTCTATCAGGGGTGAGTAAGGGTTGTGTAGTATATATCAGGGTGAGTATTGGTTGTGTAGTATCTATCAGGGGTGAGTAGTGGTTGTGTAGTATATATCAGGGATGAGTAGTGGTTGTGTAGTATATATCAGGGTGAGTAGTGGTTGTGCAGTATCTATCAGGGGTGAGTAGTGGTTGTGTAGTATATATCAGGGGTGAGTAGTGGTTGTGCAGTATCTATCAGGGGTGAGTAGTGGTTGTATAGTACCTATCAGGGGTGAGTAGTGGTTGTGTAGTATCTATCAGGGGTGAATAGGGGTTGTGTAGTATCTATCAGGGGTGAGTAGTGGTTGTGTAGTATCTATCAGGGGTGAGTAGTGGTTGTGTAGTATCTATCAGGGGTGAGTAGTGATTGTGTAGTATCTATCAGGGGTGAGTAGTGGTTGTGTAGTGTCAATGCATGGTTGATTTTGCTGTTTAATTGGAGTTTACTCCAGTCTATTTCACATATAGGATGATGACCTATCCACTTCTTAATTGGCCTTACTCATTTATGGTGAAAACTGCAAGGAATCCCCAAACCGCCCACACTGTGATTGCCAAGCAGCTTTGTTTGACTCAGTCATATGCCAGAGGCTTACTGGGATACTTAAACCTGTATACAGTACACCTATGGACACGCTAATCACTGACATGACCGGGGCCTATAACAATGGCTGTCTAGTGTCTAAAAATGATGAGTATTGGATTGAGTTTACATTGGATCAAATTTATGTTCATCATTTGTGTCTGTTTGAAAGGAGTATTGCATATAATGAATGCATGATTAAAGTCAATAGTCTTTAAAAGGATCATACCAGAGTCCTTTTTCGTCCTGACTACTCTGTCATTTTCCCTCAGAACTCCAGTTTTTTCTGAAAAAGAAAAAATAATTACATGCAATGAGCTAGTATTACACATCAATAACACATAACTGGATTGATTTTTAATTGGGGTTTAACGTTGTACTCAAGGGTATTTCACTTATATGAGAACAGATTGTCGACTTCTCGCTGTTCCTTGCCTTATTATGGTGGAAACCGAGAGAAAACCTTTTGTCAAGATTGACTGATTGCTTGGAGATTTGTGATATACTAAAGAAGATGTAACTTCATATATGATGTGAGTTTGTACTTAAGGGTTTTAAACTCAAGTCAACTAACTCATTTAAAATGAGACTGGATTCGTTGTGATTGATTGATTGATTGATTGATACTATGTTGATTTGTATGTCATCAAGAAACTAATTTATAAACAGGACTTGATGCCTTTTTGCAACAAGCCCAAGCTCTTACTGTCTGTAGGACAGACATTTACCCAGGACCCTCATGCAAAATGATTGCTGTTGGTTAATATCAGCCTCCTCCTTTCCCGCAAACTTTGTTTAAACTTTACACTAAAATTGTACAAAAAAGTAATTGTGTCTAATAAAATAAAAATATCCGCATTAAAACAATTTTTTGTCACACCATACTTTTAATAGAACTCAAAGCAGTTCAATCAATAGACAAAGCACTGGCGAACAAAAATACTTTTTTTTAAAATATGTTTTGTTTTTCATACATATGTTGTTTTCACCAGCGAGCAAAGGCCATATGGCCAGCCCAAAGGCGCCAGAAGCGTTCCTAACACCACTGACAACAAACAAAGGCAAAACAGTCCCAAGGCACAAAACAAAGACTCCAAAACCACTACGCCACGGCCGTGGGCACATACCTTTAAGAAGAGCCATGTGTGTTAAAAGGAATTTGAGACGTTATAAGTGGTTCTGGTTTTATACTGAGGTGGGAGTGTGGGACCTGTTCCACAAAGACATCTCCGTAAAAGTTCATTATAATTGCGATGGTGACCAGTACTGGAGGTATTGTGTCGTCATGGTACTTGATATCAACTTTGGCTAAGACCACTTCACGGACAATTCACTGGGCTGTCTGGACAGACACGATGTCATCTTTAAATGACATAAACAAACTGCAACTACTTTATCAAAACACAACTAGAAACAACGTCTCTGTTGCTCTTGTCAAATGTGAGAAATCTGTATGTTTTTAACATTAAATTACGTCTTTGTGTAGAAGGATTTAGGCACTTTCTCTTAATATAATAAATTCATGTTTTATTTTGAGGGAGCGACTACTCAAAAAGTGCTGTAGCAGGCTATGCACCCTTTGTATTTTCTGTTCTAAGAGATGCTTTATGATTGTCACAATTTACATTCTACTACCTTTGTCAGACTCCACGGGAAGTACAGGTAAATCATCTGCTCTTGTTTCATTATCTTCTTCGTCATCTTTTTGGTATTGTGTGTCTTCAATATCATCAATTTCTGATAAAACACACACAAAAAAAGAAGTCTACAGATAAGTTTCATTTAAATGACATGATTTACACCAGTCCAATATACTAGTATATTCATTCTCATCCATTACCTCATCGGAATCCTTATATTTTGTAAATATTAATGACAAGCACAACATTTACATTTGATTTTTTTCTGTTTATATTTGTTGATCTTTGTACCCATTCCAGTGTATAATGCAGTGCTCAACAATTTTCAATCGTGATCGTGTGTTGGTTTGCAACAATCCAGAGCACCATGCCAACATAACAAGTTATCTTAGCTCGACACTGGGCCGACCAGTCCCCACTCCCCAGACAGCGCAACGACGTTGGCTTTTAGTTGGTATGGTTGGCTAATGGTTGTGGTTGGCTTTTGGTCACAGATAGACGTTGGGCCAACGTCATATTTTGGTTGGCCCGGTTGGCTGAATTTATGGTTGGGTCATCGTTGGCTGCCAGCGTTGGTTCAATGGTTGGCTTATGGTCAATTCCCAATGTTGTGTTTAGGTTGGCATGGTTGCCTGTATTTACGGTTGGATCGTTGTCAGGCGTCAACATTGGGTTTTGGATGGCATGATTAGACAAATTAATTGTTGGCGTATTGTCGATTACCAACATTGGTCCAACGTCGGGTTTTGGTTGGAATAGTTAGCTTAAATGTATGGGTCGCCAACGTCGGCACAATGTTGGACTTTGGTTGGCATAGTTGTCCAAATTAAACGTTGGCTTATGGCTCATTACCAAAGTATTATCGCGTGTTGGGTTTTTTTGTAGAGAAAACATGCAACAACTAAATTTAATAAGTTTATTTTTACATCCATTAAGGACTCTACCACTAGTCAGGGGTAAAATTTAGACTTTTTTTTCCTTTCTGAGATCTTCTTTTCATAATCTTCATAATGCAAAAAATTTGACCAATAATCTCATTATTTTAGAATTTAAATTTTAAAATGCGTGCTTCATTATGTATACTAAAGGGCGGAAGACATTAACGAGATTATTTCACTTCAACTGACTGCCTGCTGACTAATACCACAAACCAATTAGCGAAAGGTCATCACATCAATTGCATGACCGTTGGGGGTCTGTATGTGAACTGAACAGAAGAGCTAGAGAATAAATGTTTGTGGGTGGTAGAACACACATTTATACAGTCTACTCATGCCCCCAATATGACTCTAGTCTCCTACTAATAGTCATTAATAAAGGTGTGAACGAAATCTGTGATGTCGACTATGGCGATCCGTTTTATCACTTCTACCTTTATTCTACATTTGCTGAATTCTTTTCCACATATGTTGAATTATTTTCCACATATATGAAAGTCTTTTCCACATATGTAAAATAAATGACTTTATTCTACATATGTAGAAAAGAATTTCACATATGTGGAAAAGAATATTACATATGTAGTAAAGAATTCAACATATGTGGAAAAGAATTCAACTGATGGGGAAAAGAATTTCACACATGTGAAAATGTTATCCACATATGTAAAATTAAATATTTATTTTACATATGTTGAAAAGAATTCTACATATCTAAAATAAGCCTTTATTCAACATATGAGGAAATCTTTTTCACTTATGTAAAATAAAAAGGTGAGTGGAACTCTTTTGTAGATATGTAAAATAAATGCACCCACGGCCTCAATCACAGACTACTCCCTCACAGCTTGTTTCTAGCGGCATTGAGTTCGACCAAAAACTAAGTTCAGATCGGAAGGATATCCACCACCTGCATTTCGCAAAGCATCTGTTATTTTCTAGCGAAGAATAAACGAGGGACACTACAATAGTTAAATAGGCCTTCAATTGCTACAAATTCTGCAAAGAGCAATACTATTCGTCTGATTCGCCGGGAAAATAAAATGACATAGACTGCAATAAAAGTAGGCTACTTCGCCTAATATAATAATATTCACTCTTTATTTGTAACCGAGGTTTCAACTTGTGGCAGTCTACGCTTAATGATCTATATACATCTTGTAGGCCATTGCTGTTTTGTTGTTGTTGTAATCTTGGTAACGCTGGACCATTTACTTTTAAATTGACTTGGGAGTGTGCCCTGTCAAGGGTAAACTTGCACAGCACATGGATTTAAATATTGTTATAAAAAATACAACTTTATTTTGCCTTTTCATTCAATTAAAAAAAATGTCGTTTGTTAAATGTTTTAGAATACTCTTTAAAAAATCCCGAGTTCAAACATGTACATATGTTTGGGCTGTTTCCACAGCTTTCATTTTCTTGATTTTTATCATTTAAATCATTTATTTGATGTTAGCTGTTTGCACTAAGTCTTTGAAATTTGGCATAGACACTCTTAGACTAACTTAAATTTAGAAAAACCCTATGACAGTTTTTTAGTTTAAATAAATTGTCTTCAAAGGAATTCGAGTTTGAAAAAAATCTTAAACCATCTGAGAGAAATAAGAGTTATGAACAAGGGTATATTTTAACAAATTATTTGACGTTTTTCTTTATTAGTGTTTTTAGTGATTTATAAAATCTTAAAGCACTACAACATCAACGCACCATACAAAAATCTTCCGAAATTTACTTTTGCCGCCAATTCACCCTGTCAGGTTTTTGGCGCTGAGCAATTTTAAATTGTACTTCAAATTGTACATACAATCCAACACATCTTACTTTAAACATATCATTTTTACCTTTACATTAGTTGTTCGAAGCCTCTAAACTTCTCAGCGGAATTACTTTCATTCGGTTAAAAACTCTACTTCATTACAATTTCCGGTGATAACTAGGTAAGCGTATATCTAAAAGTGTTTAAATTTGTACTCTTTCTACGGATGAAAATCCATGCAATATGGGTTTTTTTTTTCAGAACTGTAATTTTGTGAAATATGCAGCAGTTTTTACATGAGCAAAATTACAGTTCCGAATATGAAAAACAAATGGCATGGATTTACAAATTTTACAGTAACAGTGGTGAGATGGTTCTTGATGTTTTTATCCTCCACCTTACTTCAAAACATTACGATGGGAAATGGAAGCAATTCAATTATAGACATGTATATGTATATCCCCAAAAAAGTAAACAAACCTTGCACAGGGATATCATCAAGCCGTTTTCCAGCGTATATATGTGCTTTACCATTGTCTACAGCATACAGCAACTTTGCAACCTTTGCAAGCTCTATGTGTTGATCTTGTAGACGGTAAAAATGCCGATGCACTCGAATGTCATGGCCAAGATGACTTGCTAGCCAATCAAGTTCTTGGTCCTCCATATTAAGCACCTAAATTTGTTAATGAAGATTAAAGTAAAAACCTATGCCAACACAATTTAAATATATTTGCTTATATATTTACCTGTGCAGACAAACTGTAGAAAACTGAAAGCACACACAAGGGGAGAATGGATGTCCTCTGTTTCTATCAAAGTATAGGGATTATAACCCTATAATCTCTGATCAATAAATTGCCCCCACATATATATCATTCATATTAGGCCGTGAATAGTAACTTGGTAATCTTCTAATTAAGTCACCAATGGAACTTTAAAATTAACATCTTGATAATTTATTTGATCTATTTAATTAAATTTGACACAGCCATTTGCCTTTGTGAGCTACATATTATTTGAGTTAGTCACAGCTGACAGTTGATGTACAAATAAGGTGCAAACGGCTTTTCCCACACTTTCTCGAGTTACTTGTCATCCACAGAACAGAGGAACATGTGTTAAGATAGCAAATCTAGGGATTACGTGTTGTTCTACCTAGACAATTTAAGATTTTCTGTTATGGCTTTATGCTTTATGTGTTCTATTCAACCAGTTTCAGTTGTCTGAGTGCATTAGTGTCTCGCTTCCCTTTTTATGTTGTAAAGAAAGCAAAGTTACATGATGTATTATTTGTAAGGACTATGTTATCATAGCAGTCTTTACAAATGATAAGTGATGACACAATCCAGGATTACACCAGGATCTTTTCAAGACATGCATGTTTAGAATGTTAAAAAAATAAATAAATTATTTACACCCACCTGTGAAACAGTTGCAATATATTTCCTTAAGGAAGTACTTCGGAAGTTTTCCGCATTCTCAAGATCTGCCTCCTTTATCACCTCTGCAAAGGCATCGCTTCCTCTTATATTATTCAAACTCCCTCTTGACAGAGGAAATAAATACGGGTTTCCCTCTGCAATGCCAGCCTTATTTCTATTGTTGTTGTCTGCCAAGGATTGCAGCGCCAGGAACATTTCAGGTGTCAAAATCACTGGCACTGTTCTCCCTCTCTTTCCTCTTATGTTTAACAGCTCTAGCCTAAAATTATTAGATACATGTAGATTTAGGTCATGATATCAACACAGGACCAACTAGTCACCCATATTAAGCCTATTAGGCTGTATTATCAAATAACAGATACTCATGCACATAAGTTTAGCCCCATCACCTAACATAAGGCCCCGCGAGGGAGCGGGTGGGCAATGGCCCTGCAGAATACTCCCTCGGCTTCCTCGGTCGATTGTAAGAGGCGAGAAAAGAGGTTGCTTTCTGTTGCCCTGGTGTTCGCAGAGCTAAAGGGTATTAAAACGGGAAGCAGATTTGCTTGTGATGTTCTGTATTTCTGTCGGTTGTCATATTAGTGAAATACCCTTGAGTACAACGTTAAACACCATTCAAACAAACAAACCCAACATAAGACGTACCCAACTTGTTTTGTTTTTTAAATTGCTGGTGGGACTACTTTCCCTTTATCTAAGAAAAGAACAAATTTTACAAAGCATCGATAGGTATCTTAATATCTACCACCAGGACTATTAATTTTAAGGTTATTGTTTGTCAGTTTTCTCTAGCTAATCTGTATGAGAATGCCAATTTGTTCGGGGATTATCTGTCTGAATCTTCCTGCCTGTAGCATGGCTTTTCTTGCTGTTGGAGTGTAATGGATGTGGTTATTGAAGTTGGTTTGACTATAGCCATTGTTGAAACTCCCATTGCAAACGAACTAATACTACTGCAATTTTGTAATAAAATTGAGATAGATAATGTATTTCAGTAAACTGAAGTAAATAAATAACTGGCATAAATTAAAGCAAACTAACTAAAGAAAATTAAACTAAAAGAATTTGGGATATTGCAAGTCCTCATCTTGCATTTTTATGGTTACAGTGGGATCTATATGATGTCACTGGCAACTGATTATTAAAAAGATCTGTCAGGAAAAGATAAAAAAAAAAAGAAATAAAACAAAACAGGCAGCACCAGGAAGCTCCCAAGTGCTGCCCATTTATCCGCTTGTATGCAATTTTTTTTTTCCACATAGTATATAAGTGTGAAACATTATATAAATGTTGTGTGGCAAGTTACTGTCGGCCAGATAAAAAAAAATCTTAACTGTTTATATTGAAACTATCAATTTCAACAGTTATTGTCTTTTGAAACCACTATTGGGATAGTTGCTGACAGACTAGATGCACCAGTACACTATCGAAAGTTATTGCAGAAGCAACTATTGAATTAATCAGTTAGAGAGCTGTTCACTAAATCATTACTTTTTCTCTTGGCAGTATTGTTGTACAGATTAGGAAAAACCTGACAAAGAGTACTGTTAAAATGGAGCTCTCACACTGTTTATTGAGACAGTTTGTAACAGTCAGATTACAGAAATACTATGGCTCTCCCTACACGAAACCACACCCAGAAACACCAAGTCCATTTTGCCTCCATAGCCAAGAATCAAACAATTTAAAGTCTTCCCAAATTAAAACATTGTAATGTTACCAACGAATGAGATATCTGAATAAAAAAAATCAGGGCATAAAAAAATGCATACCTGGAACTGAGCTTTCGCTCTGTTGGAGACAGCATCTGAAACAAATCTTCATTTGTTGCCTTTGATGCTATTCTTTGAGTGAAGTCGGATACAAATATCTTTCCAACCTCACCAGACCTTCGTTTGTTGAAAGTTATGACCCTACATATTGTTGTCTTGGCAAGAGATGAGAATATGGTTGAAAAATTCTCATCCCCTGATGTATCCAGTTCCTTACAAAGATATGTAACCCTGTTCTTCACAAATGCCTGGAACTTGGCTATATCCTTGGTGAGAGGAAGTGTCTGTGGTTTAGTTTGTTTCTTGGAATTAAGAGTAGACAAAGCAATAGAGCTTACTTTCAGAGTAAACTCCATATCCAATAGTCTTAAAAATGAAGAAGATTCATCTTCAGAAACTTTATCCATAGCTCGAAGGCTGCTACCAATTTTTATATTGGCACATTTTCTCAAGCTGTGTCCCAGCTTAAGGGCAAGGGATGGTACTTCATATCTAGGGCACTGGCCACTCTTCTCACACACTAATCTGCAAACTTGTTTTATTCCTTCTATGACTGTATCAAACATTTCAGGTTTTAATACCTGGTCAAGACAGTACTCAGCATATTTGTCACTTAATGTCCTAATGATTAGAAGGAGTCTTGCAATTTCTCGCATTTTAGTTCTGATATAAGTCAGATGAATCTGGCCTTTGGACAGCAGCAATGAAAGCCCAAGTTCAGAAATTATTTTGTCAGTTTTGCATACAATGCCAACATCATCCAGTTTCATAGTTCCAAAAAGAATCCCTTTGCCATAGTCTAAACTGCCTGTTTGTGTCATAGAGGCTTGAAGAATACGACCTGCTCTAAGTGCCTGGATAGGCATGTCTTCTACGCACAGCTCTTCCGTTTTCATTTTGCACTCCCTTGCGTGTCTCCAAAGTTCAGTGGTTACAAAATATCCTTTGCAACATATGCAAGGAGCATAATTATCAATGGAAACCAATTTCCCAGAAGGTGGTCTTTTTGCTACCAGAAGTTCCCCTTTGCCAGCCACAAGCACCCTACTATTGTGATAAAAATTCCCCAGATGACGAAGTTTTTCGATATGATGGAGCCTAGATTTACTCTTTTTTGTATAAGATAAGGCTTTGGTGACTTCTGTTTCCTCCGCATGATTTCTTTGAAAATGGCGTCCAATATTTGTCACCAGCACTTTGCAGTAATAGCAAGAGTTTCGTTTATTCCATACTCTTCTTCCATCACTGTTACATGTATTAGATACGTGAGCTGAAACAAAAATACATATCTAAATGGGATTTTACTTTTCAGAAAGTGGTGCCCTACAGGTTACATACAGGGTAGTCAAACAATGCCATTTTCTTTTCCACTCAACTATTATACACGATTGGTACAACTACATGTTGCTTCATACTATTCAGCAGTTCAATTCATCCAGATGCCCAGAATCAGCAAAATCAGTACTAATAAAGTAGTATGCACAACATGAAGCACTTACAGGAGTTACAGGTAAAAACAACCACCAATATAACAATATACCAGTTGTGTCAGTGTAAAGGAGAGAACCCCAGACATTCACACACTTACAAGGTGTCAGTCAGAGATCCTGAAACAATGTTTATTGTTAACATCAACACCAGTCATGTCAGTGGAAAAGAGAGGACTTCAGACAATCACACACCTACAGGGTGTCTGCCAGAGATCCAGAAAAAGTTTTAGTTGTTCACTTGTATACCAGTCATGTCATTGTAAAGGAGAGGACCTCAGTCATCCACACACTTACAGGGTGTCAGTCAGAGATCCAGAAATAGTTTTTATTGTTAATGTGTATACTAGTCATGTCAGTGTAAAATAGAGGACCTCAGACAATCACACACTTACAGGGTGTCAGTCAGAGATCCTGAAATAGTTTTAGTTGTTAACTTGTATACCAGTCATGTCAGGGGAAAGGAGAGGACCTCAGACATTCACACAGTTACAGGGTGTCATACAGAGATCCAGAACAAGATTTAGTTGTTAGCTTATGTACCAGTCATGACAGTAAAAATGAGAGGACTTCAGACATTCACACAGTTACAGAGTGTTAGTCAGATATCAAGAACTAGTTTCCTTGGTTAACTTGTATAGCAGTCTTGTCAGTGGAAAGGAAAGGACCTCAGACATTCACACACTTACAGGGTGTCAGGTAGAGATCCGGAAATAGTTTTAGTTGTTAACTTGTATAGCAGTCATGTCATTGTAAAGGAGAGGACCTCAGTCATCCACACACTTACAGGGTGTTAGTCAGAGATCCAGAAATAGTTTTTATTGTTAACGTGTATACTAGTCATATCAGTGTAAAAGAGAGGACCTCAGACAATCACACACTTATGGGGTCAGTCAGAGATCCTGAAATAGTTTTAGTTGTTAACTTGTATACCAGTCATGTCAGGGGAAAGGAGAGGACCTCGGTATTCACACAGTTACAGGGTGTCAGTCAGAGATCCAGAAATAGTTAAGTTGTTAACTTGTATACCAGTCATATTGGTGGAAAGGAGAGGACCTCAGACATTCACACAGTTACAGGGTGTCATACAGAGATCCAGAACAAGATTTAGTTGTTAGC
>JARFOD010079416.1:0-19931 GCA_031763545.1 Mopalia muscosa
CAAGCGTATACACAGTCATTAACAAACTATACTGTTTGATTTAACGTGAGGTCACAGGCCACATGTGTGGGTATCTCTTAAACACAAGCATATAGATAAATTTTCCCCTGCCAAGCGTATACACAGTCATTAACAAACTATACTGCATGATTTAACGTGAGGTCACAGGCCACATGTGTGGGTATCTCCTAAACACAAGCATATAGATAAATTTTCCCCTGTCAAGCGTATACACAGTCATTAACAAACTATACTATATGATTTAGCCTGAGGTCACAGGCCACATGCGTGGGTATCGCCTAAACACAAGCATATAGATAAATTTTCCCCTGTCAAGCGTATACACAGTCATTAACAAACTATACTGTTTGATTTAACGTGAGGTCACAGGCCACATGTGTGGGTATCTCCTAAACACAAGCATATAGATAAATTTTCCCCTGCCAAGCGTATATACAGTCATTAACAAACTATACTATATGATTTAGCGTGAGGTCACCTAATCTCCTAATCTCCTAATCTCCCAATCTGTCAAGCGTATATACACTCATTAGCAAACTATGCTGTATGATGTAACGTGAGGTCACATGTGTGGATATCTCCTTATCACAAGCATATAGATAAATTTTGCCCTGTCAAGCGTATATACACTCATTAACAAACTATACTGTATGATGTAACGTGAGGTCACAAGCCACATGTGTGACCATCTCCTAATCACAAGCACATAGATAAATTTTGACCTGTCAAGCGTATATACACTCATTAACAAACTATGCTGTATGATAGAACGTGAGGTCACAAGCCACATGTGTGGACATCTCCTAATCACAAGCATATAGCTAAATTTTGCCCTGTCAAGCGTATACACACTCATTAACAAACTATACTGTATGATTTAACGTGAGGTCACAGGTCACATGTGTGGGTATCTCCTAAACCTACATCTACCAAGCGTACAGTCATTTATAAACTATGCTGTGTGATTTATCATGAGGTCACAGGCCACATCATAGTTGTTGGCTATCTTCACATGCACATAGAGAAATTTGCATTTGTTAAGCGCAGACAGAGTAAATGACAAACTCTGCTGTGTGCTTAAACATGACGTCGCAAAAGCTCTATTAAATTTAATCAACTATTAGATGACGTCACGCCATGCTGAAGGTCTATCTCTAGCTTGGTGTTACCGATTTAATCTAGTGTTAGCGGCTAATCGTCTTTCGAGCCACTGGTCCCAGGTTGCTAGGGATCATTATGACACAGGGGTCGGTTTTGCGAAGCGCTATTAAATTTAATCTGGTGTTAGATGACGTCACGCCATGTTAAATGGTCATCCTTAATCCTGTTTTAGCGATTTAATCTGGTGTTAGCGACTAATAGTCTTTCCAGCAACTGTGACTAAAACCCTGAACCCGCATGTCAAGCTCTCTGAGTTCACATGACGTAACTAAGCACCTCCATGTGCTGAATGAATCTACAATTTTGAAGCAACTATGCAACCAATAACAAACAATTCGATTTATCGTGACGTCACAGATTACATTCTTGGACATGTTAAAACATTATAAAAAGGGATAACCTACCCCTATACTAGTATACAGGTACTTCCACACTATGCTGTATGGTATCACAGACCACATTCATATGAATGTTCTGGACAAATATGTCAAAAGGGTTGTATATGTTAAACATACACTTATGTATGGCTTATAGTTTATATATAAGCCGTGATTGTTTCTTTCAGGTGTACCATCCTTAAAACAATATGGAAAACAAATTCCAATTGAATCGATTTTACGTCATCTGAGCTTTAAAATACTATTTATGTTATCAATATCAGCAGTCTTAAACCCAGTTTTTTTTTATGGAAACCAGAACACACTAAGTATTCCTTCTTTATTCGATAACTCGGTATTCAAGTCTTATCATAGCTCATACATATTATCGGCATCCCTGTGTTAGTGTGATTTAAACAATCCGACGTTTGTAATTCTCACACAGCAATGCCCAGAACTGAAATAAGTTGACAATGGAAAAAAAAACCTCTAGAAAGACTTGAGTAGAAATAAAACATTTTGATTAATAGGACGAGTCCACTGGACAATATGCCGCCAACATATTTAAGTTCATATGCTTTGCCTGTAGTGTTATAGTTGGAAAAATTAATTCGAAAATATGTTAACATTGTGGAATTCTCTAAGCAACGTTTATAGCATACAATATATCGGATTTGAAAAGTCTTGTCGAAAACTTTCTCTTATATCCTAGTTGACAGACCATAAATAATAATTTGGGGGAATTAAAAAATGATTTATTAAATCGGTTGATTCAGTGTGTTGGTTAAAAGAACCAAGTTTTTTAGTTTATTGAATTTAATTTAATACGTGTACATAAAGTACTGGTCTGACATAGGATGGACTCGATACTCAAGCAATCTGAAGTACAGTACCAGACTATATTAAGTGTTATACAAGTTCATGTTTAGACATTGATATTAAAATAGACGAAAACTCGCTAAACATCCAACGTATTGCTTTAATTGGATAATATGGTATTTTAAAACATTTCCCAACGTCATTGAAATGGAATAAGCAGCCGACATAAAAATGGCGAGTATTCACAGTTTTTCAATCGTAAGAAATTTTTAATTGTTCGTCATTGTTAAATAATCAGTGTACTTGGTGTCGGATATCAAACTTGTCGGGGTGTATCATTGTATACTATTGTATATCTGAGATAAACTGATCATGTCCGATTAGCCGATACTTTAGGGACGAATTCTGCAGGTAAAATTTGAAAACGACACGCGAATCTTTGACAGCACGTGCCAGCGCGTTATTGTTTTCTAAAGTCTGGCACTTACCGGGTCATTGTGGACGCCAGTCTATGTGTTATCGATACACCTCATATCAGAATGTTTGGAGTTCTTTGAGGGCATTTTAACCCGGTTTTCCGATGTAGCATTTCCCCCTTCGTGTAAACTTACTCTCAACAGAGGTATCAGTTATCGAAACAGTTTGATATCCTACTCAGTTGACAATGTTTACAGTGCCGCACGAGCTGTGCCATTTAAACGTCAGGTCGAGTTTTACCATTTGCCCACAGTCCGCTCTATTACCTATTTTGAACAGGTATATTTTTTGATGCAGTTGATATTGATAAGGGTGTTCCAGAAACAAGGACTCATTGTGAAAAGCTTCTCTCTAGACGTTCGTTTGTTGACTGAGATGTAAGGATATACCTTCTCCCTTTAATCTAACAATGTAACGCTTGTGTCTGGTACAGAAATTAGATCGCCAATAAATAATTCTATTGAACAATGAAGGTGGAAATTAAAATAAACAGTGTCTCTTAGAATGCTTATGTGGTATAGCGAATATCCTGTCAAACGACTTTACCATCATCTACGGTAGACCGAATGTGTTGACATTCTGCGCACACAAGTCTTAATACTTTTATATGAACAAATTTACTGTTTAATTAATGAGAGTGGTTTCACAGATATATATACCGTTCAATCGAACTGCTGTGATTATTATTACACTCACGCTTAAGAATCACATTGACGGAGAGACCCTCTCAATCAAACAGATCTCTCATTGAAATATCAATTTCACAAGGCCACCACCACAGCATCAAATGGCGGTGCTGTGGAAGTCACCCTGGCTATCAAGCGGGTGGTTTTATCAAGGTTTCCTCTTGGCAATAAATAAGGCAGGGTACAAGGTGTGTCGTAAGTAAATACCCCGTTATACACCAAAAAAGGACGAAAGCAATGGCAGGCAGTGTACCGACACCCAACAAACCATTTGCAACTTTTGCATAGTATTTAAATGCAAGAACTACAAAAGCTAAACGGAGTGGACAATTTGTGCAGCTCTTACACTTAAGCACTGAAAGCTAAACGGAGTGGATATTTTTTTCAGTTCTTACACTTATGTACTGAAACCTAAAGGGAGTGGACCATTTTTGCAGCGCTTACATTTAAAAGTTAATAACTCAACGGAGTGGACATTTTTTTTTTTTTTTTTTTTTGCGAAAACCAAATGACTTTCCAGTATAAATTGATTTAATCTTTGCCGAAAATTCGAGATAATTCTGTTTCCACTTTGTTTGTTCCCAACAATGATAAACTCAAATTCGAAAAGTTGTTAAAAATAAAATAGGTTGTCCATATTGGCCGTGGGTTTGTGATCAGGCATGTGATAACCAGTACCTGAATATTCACTTAATGATATTGAAAACAAACCACTTTTACCAAAGCAACATTAATTGTCACTCACAATGGAGGATACTAATTGAACATGTCCGTCAAAATGGCGTCCTACCCGTGATCAACGCATTAAAGCCGCTAACAAAAATTAACCCAGTCATTGTAATGCCGAGTGAAAAATTAGCACACAGTAAGAAATCCTCTAGTAGATATGCCACCATTATTATAAAACCGTATTCAGTGGTAATCTAATAATGTACATTAAAATGAGGTAACATGAAACCGATACGGACACCATATGTATATATAATCTCAGTGTAGCATCCCATTGAACGTTAATTGCAATGTATGTAGTTTTTATGTTCGTCAGACGTGTGTCCATCGTGTTTCATAACGGTACAAAGAAGAGAGCGGGTCTAGATAGGATAACTTAACACTACATCCTATGATTCTGTTAACATTAGGATTATTAAACTAAAAAAATAGCTCATATTACACCACCATTGATCCATTGATTGACTGACTGATTGATTCATTCATCCATCGGTCGGTCAGTCGGTCGGTCGGTCGGTCGATCCGTCGACTAACTCACTCACTAGTGTTTAACATTGGAGATTTTGGATTTCCATCACAGTGGTTTCTGGCTGAATGCCTAACGTACAAACATCTGTTTCAACTATATGTGTTTTGTTGTTTTTTTCACATATAGTTTACTTAAAGATACTTTTTTGTCCCTTAACTCTCAGAAAGTGTGCTGATTTAAAGTCCGATTATTTTTGTCGTAGAAATTGTTTTATAGTATGTCGTTTTTATGTAAGTCGCTCGTGTAGAAGGATTGCCGTGTCGTCAGTGTGCCGATGTAGAGTGTATGCTATCGGAAACACATAACCCCTAATATATACCGTTAATGGATTGTTCGTGAATACATACCGTGTGAAAAAAGCAGTTTGAAACTTATGAAACACTAGAATTCTTTCCTGTCAAAACAATAAAAAGAGAACAATAGTTTACGTGTTTGACCTTAGAACATACCCATACACGAGGGCCTTATTCATTTTTCCAAAAGTTTAATAAAGAAAATATTCCCACAGACTTTTGTGTATCTGTTGCCATTGTTAAAGCATGTTATCCGCCCATACTATCAACACACAGACACATCAGAAGAGGGAAAAAAACACCAAACATCGATAGCAGCTTCGTTTCTCTGCTCTGGAATGTTTGAAATTAAAATTCGAAACAAACCTCGGTATTCGGCCAGATCAATCGGATTTGTTCATTTTATGATAGATGATCTTTTGTAGAGAGCCTTTGAACTTGCGGACTGGAAGATCATTTCGCACAGATAAAAATCCCCGAGTTTGGTGTTAATGCCCAGTGTCGCGTGCGATAGCATTGTGTGTGCATCCAATAAATACTACCTTACCAACTATTAAAGGGTCTCTTATTGTTTGACTATACGTCAGTTTTATATCCACGTGGCGACAACTCTGCGTTATTGTCTTCTATCTCAGTGCCAGGGCATTATTAAGTTTGTTATAACCCTCGTCCAACACAATTTTACTGAATCAGAAGAAGTGTTATAAGCATGGAGTGATGATATTTGATATACCTTGCTGTGGTTATATAACAAATTATTAGGTGCCAGGGATATAGGGGGGTATATGTGGCTCTAGCCCAGTCTGGGGCTCGCGCACTCGATCAGACAAAGGCATGTGTAAAGGTGAAGTCTGGATCTGAATCAGCGAAATAAATTAAATTTTCCCTTACGTGTATACAGCCTTGCAACATTGATTTTTCATACACATTCTACTTTAATATAGACCTAAATAAACTGCTAAGTTACCAACGTTCGGTAAAAAAACTATTAGTTTTTTTTTTGTCTCTAAGGTGATCGTTGGAAACACTTGATTTTTATCAGTCATATACATTGGTCAGGTCTTCATTGTATACATCAAACAGGGACTCATACCCACATCATATTAGTCTCCTCTTTTTGGTCTGATGTGCCTCGAATAGAGTAACGATTTGTTAAATTCGCATGCACATCACACTAACACTGCTTACCTCTTGGAGTATTAAGCAATGTTTGGCGTTCTTCCATGTTTGTACTAGTCGTGTAGGTTTAATGGAAAATATACTTTTAACGATGTAGGTGTGTACATCGATCCAAATCCAAATGGATTTATATCGCCATCAGATATGAGACTCTGAATCCTGACCAGTTCCTGGGAGAAGGGAAACCACCTTTGGGTCTGAAATCAGGCACCAAAAACAACTACGTGTTACACGGGATATACTATTATCTACATAATCGTTTATTATGTGAATGTATACATGTAGTATTTTCTATGTCCATTACTTACTAATTGTGAAAACAAACCACCTTGGGTTGAAAACAGGGAACGAACACATTAACTACAACTAACTCATTATCAGTCTCTGGTAATACAATTTTAAAAATTAGGCTCTTATGATTTGAAACAAAAAAATTGAAATCTAAATAATAAACGAAATTAAAACTTGGAACATGCAGATGTTTGCATCTCATGGAACGAGTATTAACGTGCGTTTCTACTGCCATCCGGGAATGATGTCTGTTGGAACAAAGATGTACTGTTTCTCTTGACATACATGTTTGATTGTATAAGTTTTGGTTCACTTGCATGGTTCCCTGATGTGTTTTGTATTTTTGTTTTTTACTTTTTTTGCCAATGACGTTGGACAAGGGCATTGTCCTTGGTGTTAATAATGACCACATGACTGAGAAGTGTTAACAGTGTTATAACACTTCAGCATCTTCACTTGTCATTGACATTTTAGTTTTCCTGTTCGCGTCATGAACCAAAAAGAAAAGGTCACTATCTGAGCACGCTACGTTTCAGACGGATTGGATGGATGGACGGACGGACGGACGGACGGAGGGACTTTCGGTCGGTGGATTGATTGATATATCGATTCATTGATTGATTCATTGTTATATCGGTCGACGTATCCTCAGGCGGACAGACTAATGTTTAACATATTGCCCACATGTAAGCGTATATAACGTGGAGCCCAGAAGTAAACAGCCACTCTTGAGACAACTATAAAATCTCGAGTGTTTTTTCTGACAACATAATTGTCTCCCAGTGCTTAGTAAAGAATGCATGTATACGATCAGAACATACTGTATGTTAAACTCAGATGGGTTCGGAGTGGTAGGAAACAGTGCATTGACTCTATAAAGTGATATATACTAAGCCATATTGTAAACCTGTAGCTCTAACACTAACTTCTATATACAGCATGCCGTACAATAGGAAGTTTCAAATGATGCTCGCATCAGATGAGTTCATCAGTGTCGCCGTGGTTTATATACTTCAAAGCTCAGTCCACACGCAATCAAACATACAGTCCAAGAACTCGGCCTATAATTAGTCGATGTAGAGATATATAGGTGTTAATTTCAGGTATGGGTAATTTGATTCTCTGTAATAAATGACTAAAATAAGCCATAATTGAACAGTCGGACATTCATCGGCATTATCTCTGACATCTTTCTGATCTATTCCTATACTACATTTCCAACGGAAATTAAATGGCATATTTTTTTTTCTTGTTGTTTTGTTTTTTTTTAGTTAAGCATACGAGACAATCCCGGCAACATGACCCACATTGTACTTTACGAATAACTTATATACCTATAAAATAAGTCATACAAGACATCCTTATACCTGGCGAGTTAGACTGGAAGATATTATGGGGTACCAGAAAACAAACTCGCTTTTTACAAAACAAAATTGTTAAGGTGAAACTTCCCAATGCATCAGTTAAATTACTAGTTTGTTGGTGATAATAATAATATTAATGTTTCAAAATAATAATAATTGTATTATAATAACAATTATAATAATAATACGAATGCTATACTACAAAATACACATGCAGAACAATGCTTGGTCCCTGAAATCATGACACATATGCTAATTTTAGTTGTACTCATTAATAAACAAACAAACAAAAAGGACCCTATCACAAGACATTGAACCCGGAATTTAAACTTACACAAAATCCCACCAATGAATCATGGAACTAAAGCATGCTTTACTTCCAGGATGAAGACAATTTATCCGCCGATCAAAACAATTTTATCTAATATATTGTCGGCATGACTCCATCAAAAACCTCAACACTTACTTGTCCTGGTATGTTCTATAGGGTATACAAATGTATATGTTGTTTTCTTTCTCAAAAATGTATAAAATTTAAAAAAAATTAATCTTGAAGGCTTTAATGTATTTTTTTAATTCAATGTAACATAAACGGATAATTCAAATTTTATCCAATCAATAAAAAAGAAAACAAGTAGCCTATTGTGTCAATACGTACAGAACAAACGATAAAAATATGTTCTTAACTGTGCACTTTATGCTTATCTATAACAAACAATATAATATATAACCGTATAAAAATTGAAAAATTTAACTCTTCATTTTATTCAAAATGTATATATTTTTACACATTTTTTAATTTTATTTTATTTTATTTTATTTTTTTTTTTTAGAAAATTTGCCAATCCGGATTGGCGAACATAATTATAGAGCACATATCAACGCATAACTTGCTGTATTCTCCGTAACAATCAAATATGGATTATAATCATGTATGTTTTATACCGGGTGTTAAAATGGAACGCAACAATTAAGGGTCAAATTACATACACACCACGAAAAGTGTGCCCCCAACAAACGGTATACTTACAGCCAGGTGTACTGACGGTGATTCCACTTAGGGACGGTAATTATAGTACCAAGGTAAACGAGCGGTTTTTATCAAAAGACTAGAGAAGTACATCTGCTTGAGTTAGTATTTTAATTCCACACCTTCAATAAAACAGGTATACTTCACGCTGTTTTCCACCTTGCCATAATTATAAAATATATTTTTTCATTGTATGGGGCAAGATTTAATTATTAATTTTGAGAAGATAAACGGATTGTTTTTCCTGTTTCATTCCTTTGAAGCGTCCCGGTTATTTTCGTGATGTGAGAAACGTTCGTTAATGCACGGAATTGTCATTCTGACCTATCTTGGCAATCCGTGTTTTTAAACGACAAACTAAAACTAATTAATAGCGGTGAATGTCTTGGTTGTCTGACTGACATTATTTGATGTAGGTTAGATCTAGCCATGAATGGGAACAACTTGGATTTTATGTCTTTCGTGGCTGACTTGTCACCAACACTAACTGCACAATGGTTTTAATAGTAAGAATACACTGAAACTACATGCGCTGTAAATTGCCATTTATCTACCTTTAAGACGTGGCGTGGTTTTCCAATTTTACCTGGCATTCATTTGCTAGACCCATTATTCCAGTTCTTATATAACTTGTGGGGGTTAATATATGTCCGTGTGATTCCTTATTTCATCAGTTAGGTAGGGAGATAAGAGCTTATACGACACGCGCCGGGTATTACATTGAAGTCTAGTCGTCTCAGTGAGTGGCTACGGAATCCCGTTCAGCAGGTATCGCCACTAATTATTGCCTGAGCTCAGGTAATAGGTAGGAACTTCAAAGGCTCGGCTCCGCATCACCGCCTGGCCTGCTACCTCATTATGTTCAGGGAGTCTTCGATGCCCACACTTGCTGGTGCTTTTGTAGAGAGGCGTTCTCACAGCTTCGCACTTTCAACTATAGACTTTCACCACGCCTTCCTATCTTCGGTTCAATTTTAATTGTCGTTCCGTTTCAGTGTCTTTCAATCTTCCGATGGTATCGTTTTCAAATGTCTCCTAATTATCCGTGTCTTACAATTTTACTGTTCAGATATTGCCACATGATAACAAGGGTATTGCCCCACTATCTATCGTGCACTTTGATAAGACGTGATCTCTAACGATAAGTCACGCCATCCACGGTGATCTTTGGTCCTAGCAGTTGAAAAGATCCCCAATGGACCGTGTAGAGTTTTCATCTTCTTTAGTTTTTTTCCAAACATCAAAACTTATTTCAACACATAGAGCTGGATCGTGCATCTGGTTCCTTTTCAATGTAATGGTTTTATTTGATAAACTAACATCAAGTATTCATCAAGTTTATTTTCGCTTCAAAACACGCCAGAACCTCCTACATTGTCAATGTGAGCCGTGTAGGTGTTAACAAACAAACTTGTAAATAAAACACGATGTTGACAAAATGAAAGAAATAACATCTTAAAGATGTATAGTGCCAGTAAAATCGTGATCGATCTGACATTAGATTTGTTAGCAATAGGAAACGGTGATGTGTGTAGGTTGACAAATATAAAAAATATAAATTAACCGATGAAGGAGAATGTTTATTGAAGTCTTTCGTTTGAAGCTACGCCATTTCACCAGGAAGAAAAAAACTGCACCCATCAACGATAATTTCTAAATATTATGTTAATATTTAAAGAAGAAATGATAGCAAAATGACTTGTCCGGGCAGTTTGTCTGTCCAATTTGAAAGCTGCATGAGGTTGAAACAATTTAATCTTTTGTATTGCTGATATTTTTTTTTAATAGTTTATATCGTAGATGGTTTCAAACTAGCTCACTTACCAATGGCGTTAAAAATTTGAGATTGGTATCTGAAATAAGATCTTAACATTGTGCCCAATAATGAAATACCTTCAGTGGTAGGCCTACGGAAGACTGCATTGTTGCATCTCGAAATTGAAAATCTGGCCTTAGATTTTACCACTTCATTTCATTGGGCATTTCTATGGTCAGCGGATACCGGTCACCTACTCTATTGCTATCCCATCAATTAGTAATGTTCGCTATTTAGACCGAGGGACTTTCCCTGGGAATCGGTAGCTCACATATATTTCCAGTTTTGTTGTATTGTATTTTTGTTATTGGCCTCAGCGAATCGTGTGAATTTCTCCTTGAAAATGTGGGATTCTATGAATGACTATCGGGCAGAAGTAGCGGTACATTTCAGGTGGGCTTAATATAGGTGTCTTTTGTAGCCAGTCTCTGTCGACGGGTCATTGTGTAGGGTCAGAGGTCAGTGACTTTTTCTGAAGGACAAGTCAAGGTCGACTGCCCAGAGCAGTACTAACTCCACGCGCACCATCATCTTAGTAGGCCTGGCTTTTATCATTTCCGTTAACATGGTTTTCTGAAATTGAAAAGAAGCATTGTTGCGGTCTCTAGTTCAAGACAGGAAGTTAACTTTTACTTTCCTTTGAAGAGGCGACACCATTGCCCCCGAATTCTTATCACTAGACCTATTGTGGGTATCTAATAGTTTTCGAGAGTTCCCATGTACCTGTAAGTCTGACAACTAGTTGACTATAAGTACCATCAAAACGCTTTACTGTTCTCGAGCCCTAATGCTTTTCGCGTCTTGGTCGACGCTAATGTGAAGCTTCCTAATGGGAAAAACACCTTTCCTCGTCAGCTGGATGCATGAACGACAAAAGTAATCAAGTGTGGCACAACTTTAACAACTATGTTAAAATGACGACAAAAATCCATTCGAAGAAGTATCAAACAACAAATGCGGTAAAACGTTTTTTGTTTGTATGATCATTCTGAACAAAATTTTACTTAGTGTATAATTATATAAAGAACATTAACATCTCGCATTCCTAAATATGTTCTGTACAAGTATACCCGTTAAGCTGTTTGAAAATGTATCAGAAACATATCGAATCGTAATAAAACATGAGTTGTATTTTTTTTTTCTTGTGATTGAGCAATCTCGGGGTCTCCGCATTGGCAGTTCTAATTAACAGAACACTGTCGATCCTAAGTTTACCTGTATGAGATTGATTGCAAATTGATGCTGTTTTGTTTGTTTTGCTCGAATTGGTTACATATATCGTTGTTTAACGGACATGGGAACAATATGTCCTCCTGGCATTCCTGTGACACCAACTTGATCCTTCACTCGATTGGTATTACGGAACACACACCGCTAATCCCATCACACAATAATACTGGCCAAGATATGTTATACATATGCAGTGTAAAGCCGCTCAGTTTAATAATTATTACGCTAATCGTTGGGATTGCAACTCGGAAATTCGTTATATTTGCAAATCACACGCTTAGTGTAATAAATATACTGTGGCCGAGAAACAGTTGCAACTGTCGTTATTTGTCGTAACATGTCGTTATTTGATTTCATCAGCGACAGACCAATCGGTGTGTGTGCTTATCTGTTTCGTGGATTGTCGGACAAACCAGTGATAATACCCATTTTGCTGAGCAGAATGTCAACCAGTTATTCGTCATACCCTTCGAGTTAAGCCGAACAGCCTGAAATTGCTCTTACCAATTCGTTCTAGCTCATTTGGCTGAG
The DNA here is from genome assembly GCA_031763545.1 of Mopalia muscosa. Taxonomy (NCBI): domain Eukaryota; kingdom Metazoa; phylum Mollusca; class Polyplacophora; order Chitonida; family Mopaliidae; genus Mopalia; species Mopalia muscosa. The sequence continues at coordinate 12,534 of JARFOD010079416.1, forward strand.
CGCCTGGTCAACCAGCCATAGTTCTAGCTTATTCGGCTGAGCGCCTGGTCAACAAGTCATTGTTTTAGCTCATTTGGCTGAGCGCCTGGTCAACCAGCCATAGTTCTAGCTTATTCGGCTGAGCGCCTGGTCAACAAGGCATTGTTTTAGCTCATTTGGCTGAGCGCCTGTTCAACCAGTCATTGTTCTACCTCAGTTAGCTAAGCGCCCGGTCAACCAGTCATTGTTCTAACTCCTTTGGATGAACGCCTGGTCAACCAGCCATTGTTCTAGCTCAGTTAGCTAAGCGCCTGGTCAACCAGTCATTGTTCTAGCTCGTTTGGATGAGCGCCTGGTCAACCAGGCATTGTTTCTAGCTCGTTTGGATGAGCGCGTAGTCAACCCGTAATTGTTCTAGCTTGTTTGGCTGAGTTCATAAACAGCCCGTAAGACACATTCCGATGAGCATCAAGCAAGAAAGAATCAACTCGTTTATACGTCTTGTAACAAAAGCAATTTGTTTTAGCAATAAGTATATTCCTTTTAAATAACCTTACCAAATATATATTTTTAAAAAATAATTTCGAAATGTTAAATCCCGAGGTTATGGCTAATAATTGTTTTTGGTATGAGATAATATATACATCTGCGGTTGGTGAATCAGGTTTGGGACGTCTGGTCATCACAGAAAGATATCAATTTCGAAAAATATGTTTGGGTTTTTTTCAACTTTAATTAATTTTACGCACAACATGACAGCGAATCAGCCCAATGGGTCAAGGAGACCAATTTGGGCGCAACTACCAACAAAGACAAAAAAGACACTCACATGACATAGTACAACAACATCACAAACAGATCGGCTACATGTTGCCTATCAGCTCTGAGAGAATCAGGGCAACAGAAAGCCCCCTCCCATTCAGCCCTATTTGTGCATGCACCTTTTTTAAAAAAATGCAAATTATTGCTTAACCCTTTTTAATTATATGTATACTTTTGATCACTGACCATGATTCAGTTGATAAAAGTGGTATAAAAGGTAATCATGCATTTTTATAGAAAGTGAAAATACAAACCAAATAATCTAATAAAATACACAAACTTTCGACAATTCAAAAACGCAGAAATAAAACATGTACTTTACAAGAGCTTTAGAGGAGAAGAACTGTTGTCTTTATTTTGAGTGAGCCCTCCATGTTACGATAAAACATTTGCTATCAACACGCATATTTATGTATAGATTACATCCTTCCAAGCGACACTAAAGCACTGGTTGGACACGTCAGTTGATCGGTTACATAACATGACATTTTAATGTGATGGGAGCTGCAGCAGAAAAGCCAATGAATAGTTTCATTTTGAAATGTTTTCCGTGTTTTTCGGGAGTATAATGGTGTCAGCGCATAGTAAGAGGCCTAAAGTGTTTTGTCGGAAAATAATACACGTGAGAACTGTTGTGGGACGTAAAGAGGAGAGTAATAAATGGCTTCATTTTAACCGAGAGGCAGGTCTTTCTCACGCTAGCTTTACTATATTTAGTCCGAGTGACGGTTAAACGCCTTAGGGCTCCTGATAGACCAAATTTTGCACAATGACTTATAAGATGTTATCCTGCCCCTACCGTTGCTCCGTCAGCTTCCTTCGTGCCAAGATCTGCATCTCATCCGCAACGCATCCTCATTAATACATCGGCCTATTGTCCGCTTAGGCTGCCTGAATAAAGGCCACTGCAATCGGTTATTTATGGATGGGGATGTGAACGGTCTCCTCTAAGGTACAATACCTTTAACTGCCATTCAAACTTCTTTTATTAGAAGGTCGAGTTTTAAATTGTCTGTTTGCTTTGATCAGAATTCTTGGAGCATTGTGCTGACATAGCGATACCAACTGACGCGAACACAATTACACTTCCAAAAAGATAATTTTAGGCTAAAACTTCAGCAAAAGCCGATTCCATTGAATTTGTGCGCAAAGGAGATTTCTTGGACGCGGCCTATTGACCTCGCCCCGGCTGTTGCAGCGGGGAAACTCACGGCTAACATTAAATGCATCTTTTCTAACTGACAAAAGGTAATAAGAAGGCTTTTCGAGGATGAATCATGTCTTAGCGTTACTATATTCATAAACACCTTGTAATGTAAACAGAAATGACCGCGTGTCAATGAATAGCGTAAAATTGTTGAATAGGGGATTTAAAAACTCATAGGCGTATAAGTATAAAACAACAATACAGATGCACGGTTGTTTGTCGAAGTGAAGAAGTAGATCGTATGCGTGCTGCAGAGGGGTCGAGACCATTCAGAATAAATTTGCGTTATAAAACCAGTGTATCTAAGCAACCAATTATTCGGTGAGAACATGCGTGTATGATAGCAGTTGTTGTGTGCACGGGTATTTGTGTGAGAGTGTGCGGGCTTAAATACCCAGCTCGGGCTCTCTCTACCCTCTTAAGAACCCGCGATGCAACTACAAATGCTGGGTCAACGAAGCATCACACCGACAGAGGGCGCTCTGACCTCATCTCTATCCCCATCCTTTGTAAAAGCCTTACGAGTAGAAACACAAACATGGTTGAAATGAAAATGTAGTGGTCAAAGCTCGGCGTGTATTGACACAATCGAAACTTGAACAATATCCGGACACACGATTAAACACCAGCCAAGGAAACGTCAGCAGGAAGTTACGCCGGGAGTAGGACTAGCTTCTTGAGATCCTCACCATAGGTCTTCGCGAAAATTACCAAAACCTTACAATTGCAACATGTTTTAATTACACTACTTCCATTTCTCGAGACAAACTGATCTTTCGGGGCTTCAAGCGTCAAATACAACACTATTGAAGTAATATCCGTGCTCGTATATATAAACAACGCGGCATTTAGTTTTAAACGTCTAATTTCTATTCGCAAGGGATTTGTTGAGTGACTAGACACTCAGAGAAGTGAGCAGGAACATCTAACTTTTAATACATCTATACATAAACTTGCAACTTTATGTATATAGTTCAAAGCAATTTATTACTTAAACTAAAAGGTAAATGAAAGCATTTTTGCTAAATTTCAAGCACAAATTACAACTCTACGAGCAATTCCCACGGCCTTTATCCGTGACGATATAGCCAGTTATAAAAGGGTTGTCAGCTGTTTCCATGCAACAATGAAATCATACTAGTCAGAATTAAACTTTCGATAATTTGGTAATTATTGGTTATTTGATATTTAGGGTGCCTGAATATCCCAATGCCTTTATCACACATTTTATGGAAACTCCTGCACATACATTTAATTAAATCTAATCTCTCGTTGATGCCTGGATATGTCAAAATTTTCACACAACATGTTATATGAAACGGCTGCATGCTATTGACAGTTAACACACGATTCTAGTTCATTAACCTTTAACTTAACGTTATACAATCGAACTATTTTCTTCAAGGGGTATAATCTGTTTAAATTGGGTTAAGATATGACAATAAGACGGTGAAAACATGTGTTACTCCGCCCCAGACTTACCCTTTAGTAAACACTTATTCTGAATTGTAAGAAATGGCTGCAGACAAACAAGGCGTCTGGGAAGCCATCGACTGTTAAAACAAGGCGGTTCGCTAACCGCATGACGTAACCCTAACAGAGCGGCCTACAAATGACAGACACGGCTAAGAAAACATCTAGAGCAGTCTTCTTGAGCTCTCTTCTTTAATGAAAATGTATTAAAGAATTTCACGTGAGAAACCGTATAACCCGGCAAACTCATGTATACGTTAATGGATTTTCAAAATTCGAAAGTCGCATGGCTTTTCGTGTGACGCCTTTTTAATAAAACTTGTCAATATCCAGTACACTTCTGTACATCTTAAGGATTGTAAGGTCCTTGATTTACTTCACAACATTTTATCTGGCTCTTTCCTTTTATGTTTTGTTTTATTGGCATTTTTGTTTTCTTGCGATTGCAAAAAATTAAAAGATAAATGCTTTGTTAACTGTGTTAAGACTCTATATCTTATATCCACATTTACAAACTTCCTGGGCCTTCTGGCTAAGTGCAATTGGTTTAAAAAGTAGCAACGCTGTCATTACTTTAATAACTTTCAAATATTATGAAAACATTTTATATATTCTAGGTTGTGCTAATATGAATAGTTGTTGGAATACACCGCCGCCATTTAAGTGAAATACGTTTAATCACGGCGTAACACACCAATCAATCAATCAATCAAGCAAACTTTCTGTGTGACACAGTTTTCTGTGAATTTAATATACAATTAGATATACCAAGTGACCAAACAGGGTGAGCATTCACAGGTACCTAACTGCGTTACTCCAGTCCATTCTTACAAAGAAGGTGTGATCTACTTAGGGGATGTCAAACTGGGAGTTAGATCAACTGTGATTGTATAGTACAAGAGATTAATTCTTGTAACAACCACGATGACCAATTTGACGTAATCCGTGGAATCTTTGCTCTCTTGAATTGCGATTCGTGTGGTTTTAATAGATCAAGATTGAGTCGCTGTTCAGTAATTAGTCGCATCAAGGAAAAAGTAATTAAGTTCATACGACCCCCCTCCAATCACTAATCCAGTTCACACTTTTGACTGCCCCGGTTATAGTAGCAAGAGATTATAGTGAATATTACTCCATATACCGTTCCATTTTGTAAATTGTTTTCCTAAATTATTATTTTTGCCAGCTTTTCCGTGTTGTTCTTGTGGTATAATGACATTAAGAAAGTCGATCACAATCGCAGTTCAATGCACCTACAAGTTTTGCATGGCGATTTGTTTTGAAGGATGTAACGTTTATATATGGTAAACTAGTGTAGAGATGAAGCAACACAATAATATATATGCATATATGATAATCTTTATAGTGTCGGTATGTTCAATAAATAAGTGGCACATCTGTAAATCTGAATTAAAAAACAATGAAATAATTCCAAAATCTCGCAAACATAGTTAAACCAATAAAAAATTGAAATTTGCCTTATTTTAGGCTTACAAACAACTAATAAATAAGTACATATTCTCAGTTTACTGTGTATAATCGGAATATCCCTATATGTAATAGTTATAAGTAATCGATATCCCTGTGTCAGTGCGATTAACTGTAATAGATATATACATAAGAGAGAGCTTCGATTAGGTTTGTATGAGCCTTTTAATAGATAGATATATATACATAAAATATACATCCCTCTGTCAGTGCGATTAACTGTAATAGATATATACATAAGAGAGAGCTTCGAGATTGGGTGTGGTTGCTTTTAGAAATATACATAAAATAATGTATACAGGTATACACTGATAGTGGGCATCCATCGTAACAATTTCAGTTAGTGGTTTGTTGATGAAAAACGAATATTGAAATAGGTATTTTTGTACAGGTAGCACATGGCCTATTGTCAAATAAGTAGGCCTAATCGTAAAGTTTATCAAAGGCCGTTACAGTATGTTGTTTCACATATTAGCCGTTATTACCCTTACATCTAAATAGTAACCTATAAGAGTAAAACACAATTTTCAAAAACTTAAATCGCTCATCCTTTCCTTCAAAAAAATATAAATTCAGTGATGTTATTTTTATTTTTTATTATTTTTATTTTTTTTACAATATTCGGGCTTTCAAAATGTATTGTTGAAAATGTTTAAACATCAAGATCAAATAAAAGGAAAATCGTGTTACACCGCACTGCCGTGCATCAAACTTTCTAAGTGTGAAATCATTATATTTTTATGACCACAAAGTTTGTGTAGCTCTTGAGTTCGGACATACGCCGAGTGGATTGACAGTCGTGTAAAAATGTGAGAATACAAAACTGCCAGTTCAGTTTAAAGTCCAGTACCAGCATTTCGATACAGGGTTTAGTTTTCGGGAGAAAATTACTGTGTAATCTGTTAATCCTGATTTTATTTAGATAAATGGGTTTTTGAATCTTTTCAATGCTGTGTGTGGTGTGATTAATGATGGGGATTTGTTTTGTTATGGTGTTTGATGGATGGACGGATGGTCGGGCTGAGACCTCTAGGGAAAACACTACCACCTGAGCTCGCATGATTCATGGGAAATTACCTGAGAGAGCTGGGAGACCTGGTTGTTCCCTCCAACCCGCGGGTCAACCGACAGGCACACCGCTCACTCTATTTCCGTATCAGGGTGATGTTTTCAAAGTGAGAAGGTGATTGTGTCTGGGCTGGGTTACCTGGCTACAGTCCGTCACTAAGTCAGGTATATCACCACCATGGCCTGTATTCCCCCCGTCAAAACAAATCGACAGATGGCTCACAATGATGCCGATCAGTGTCAAGAGGATGGGGCGATCTCTCAGCGCATCACTTCATCACATAGCGTTCCGATGCATCAGTAATTCGGGTTTTAATTTAACCGACGCGTAAACGGTTTTAGCAAAAAGCGCGCGCACAGGAAACAAAGCAGGCCGTAATTATGTGGAGACTACCTTCTCCTCGGCAGCAAATGAGGGATTGTATGCTGGTATTTTCATGTAGGCTCTATACCCCCTCTTTATGAAATTTGTAGTTCCGATGTCCGAATAAAGAAAAGCTAGGTTTTACGGTTGACAAATGCAACCGGACTATACGGGTTGTTTTGAATTACAGCCCTCTCTCCCCTTCTAATGCTATTGTCCCCGGGCTCTAGTACAGCGCTCTATGTGACGGGAAGTATTGTAGTTTGCCTGGCGTGTGTTAAGATACACTGCCACAATTTAATTAACGGCTACCTCTTAGATTTACTGAAAAAAATAACTAGCTAAAAGTGTCAAACCTGGTTCCCTAGCTTCAAGTCCTAACTTTTCTATTGTATTAAAAAGTTGGCACTTTTGCATTGTCAGAGATTTATGGTCGCAGCTAAAGGTGAACTTGGAAACTTATACACGGCACACTCCATTCTCGGTAAAAAAAAACGAAATACTCAAAAGGCGGTTACGTATTTAACATATAGTTACTAAGGCTCCACATTCAATGAATATAATAAAATAAATTGGAGGAAAATTTGCCGTTTTATTTGCGTGAAAAAAGCTCAATATATTATTAGAATAAAAAAAGGTTGAGAAAAAAAAACAACATTTTTCATCGTTTGTTTATTAAATCGTATTTTATGGTGCAGGGCATTTATATCAAATACATAGTACTCCAGATATACACAGACATGGAAGGCAGGTAGAAACTAATCTAACATCAAAGGGACTACACAGTACAAGCCGATTTCAAGTCACAGTTAGTTTGAGAGATGTATGAATTTAAAGGGACAAAAAGAAGTTAAATGTACGTGCATAGTATTCATAAATAAATAGCTCAGGCAAATGTTGAACAATCAGCTGTCTTTTTCGGAGTGGGGAGACGTGTGTGTATGTGTGTGTGTGTGTGGGGGGGGGGGGGGGCGGGATACGAGTATATTGAAACCGA
>JARFOD010079427.1:0-19930 GCA_031763545.1 Mopalia muscosa
CCCAGACCATCTTCCAAAACAGAAAGCATTCAAAAGTGAGTGAATAGGAATCTATCTGAAGTTCCTGTTCATTGAATAGGTCATCTTGAAGGCATTGTCACCTTGACTCTTTTCCGCGTCATTTCCACTATTTAGTGATTCCTCGATAATCAAATTTCCTTAATTTACAAATGTTAAATGAAAGACATCTGGTTTTCGACCTTAACCTATTTTCAAATACATCCATCTGTTTTACACTTACGATCGAATTAGTATAACTGTTATTTAGTTAATTTAAAAAGGGAAGTGATGTCATTTATAAAGAGTAAGTCTAAGCTCTGTATCAGGGTAAAAAAAATTTGATCACATGACTTTTATTTTTTATGTAAAATATAAGGAATATAAAGTTGGACAACTCTTTTGGTTGTGATGATAGTACCCACAACTTTTACAATGACACTCTGACTGATTGAACAACCAGCTGTCACTAGAATTTAAATAGATATCTGGTTTATTAAAGAACATTAATCCTGATGATATTGTGTATTAGGCAGCGGAATGTAGCAAATACTCTAATAAAGCGACTTAGATAGACAAATTGTCTTTTAAAAAATACCACAGAATATTTCAAGCTTTTGGAAAACTCTTATTCCATTTTCAAGACAAATTGAAGATTCTCTTCCCGTATTTTTCCAAAAGCTTTACTGTCAAAATGTACAAGTTCTTCGAGGCATATTTTGGATAATTTGTATTTCGGTAGAGGTAATGAGCGATTCCAGTTTTCACACAAATATTAATTGTCTTCCTTTTAGAAACACCAGTTCACCTTGTCTGACACTTGCTGGATATCGTCACAATTAAGGGTGCGTATTTTATTTGTTGTTGTAAACGAAATGAAAGGTAATGATTCCAGACAAGAACGCATTCTAAATGATGGATTTGGCAGATCCGATGTACTGTTACATTTACAACAAAATACCATTTCAGAGTCAATGTGGTAACCTTTGCTTTATTGGTAATTACTAGAAAGCAAAAAATCTAAATGGCTGGAATATTTATCTAATTGACTATGAAAAAAATCTATTTTCCGAGGATTCGAAGAGAAACTATAGGCATTATGCCAGATTAGTGCTGTTAAATTATGACCTAATCTCTAGCCTGAATGCTTTCACAATTTTTCTTATCATGCCTGGGGTGTGAGGAGTTAAGGTCTGATCACAATCGCAGTTAAAAAACTGGTTGACTCTCATCTGTCAGGTCAGGTCCCAAATTGTCTCGAGTACAGCAAAAAGAACACCAATGATACTACAGTTTATCTGCTTGATTTGAAACATCTTCATCCAACGGATATTTGTATTGAGCATCCACCATTACAAGCAAAATACCGTCTTTGTGATCAGGACAATAACAGTATGATTGGGAAACTAGATAGACATGTCTGTTTTTAATCTGACTATACCTGTAATCCCAAATGTAAAGTTCCATTGTCATTCAATAGTAACGTTAGCACCGCCTTTCGAAGAACTTTGTTGTTAATGGGTAGTTTTGGTACATACGGCTTAAGAATTAGTGTTAATAAATGTCACTTATATTACCTTGACACTTTCATGACGTATAAGACTTTAAGTTCGCTTCAAAAGACCAATCAAACAATCAACCCATATGCTCTCTTCATACCTCATAGATGGTCATTAAGGTCTTGCTGGACCCCTTGGTCGATTTTCAGAACAACCGTTGTGTTTAGTGTCTAATGCAGAAGAATACAAATCTGTACCATATATATGTATATAGTTATGAAATGCTTGAATATTCCGGAGTAAATGTGAATGTGGTGAAATGCAAATATAATTTCTAAAAATATTGCAAAATCAATAGATGTAAACAGGAAAAAATAGACTGCATTTTTCATGGTTTATTTCTTGAAGTGCAATAACGATAAGACTTAATAAATTAGTCGACCTACTAGAATAGTCCTTGAACTTGTAAACGGTGCCTTGTTTATTTAAAATTTTTATTAGAACCATCCCAATGGATCCCACCTTCGGAAGGCTTACAAAAATGTAAAATACATCTTTCAGAAAACATTAAAAGAAATCAAGGACGAACGAAAATGAGGCACTATTTACTAAATAACGCTATGTTCTTTACAATAGTAAACATTTGACGATTCTAAAAATACGCCTTAGAAAATGCCTGGTTAAAACTGAAGTGCCAGAAATATGCAATTAAAATTTTGCTTTGAATATTTGATCATGGGGAAAATAAATTATAGGCTGCAATTCAACTGTTTGTAATAAGAATTTTGAAGTATTTTCGTCTCTAAAATATAGTTTGAATATCTAGCTTTTAATCCCACGATTAAAAATAGGGTTCATTTTTAGCCCAAGGGGTCTAGCAAGACTAGACATATATAATAGTTTCAACTTTATGTATAAAGGACTGGAATTGATTCACTGTCATGTTTATTACATCGAGGTCGGGCAATAATATATTTTTTAGACAGTCTAGAGTGTAAATCAAACTACAGTGCAGACACAATGTCTGGGCACGAAATAAACGTGCCACATAAAACGTGATGGATTGGTTTACAGCAGAAAAGAAAAATTAAATGTCAAATGATGTTAAATGTGTATGTTCTAAATAAGAAGATATTTATAAAGGTAATGTAAATGGAGAACAGAGAGTGTGTCAGTCAATCCATTGATGTAATTCCGATTCGATCGGCAGTTATACCGGTTTCAATAAAACAGCTCAAATAGTATAAAGTTGCATTCATAAGCCATAGAAAAACATGTGTGGGTCTGAACTGTACTTTAGTGCAGTTTTAGAATAAACTGGTCTACTTTTATTATACCATTTTTATAATTAGTCCGAGAGCCACTGAAAACCCATGTCAAAAACAGAGGAACAAACCAAATTGGATTATCATTATTTCCTAGTGGATGAGATTTAAAGGACGTATGTTTACAATATTGTTGTCCGACCAATGCTTATAAGCTATTTAGTTATTTTCTTCAGTATGATTTATTTATTCTGTTTAGTACATTTTTATCACACCAGATTGGTAAGCAAATATTCAAACGTTGGTCCTATGTTTAAAGATTTAAATCTCATCAATAAATATATCAGGTACCTCATAAATGTACTGCCTACTAAGTATTTTGTACACATAATTTATGTTGATTACACGCTCAAATAATGTAATGAGAATTCTATGCTATGCTGTATCACTATATACGCATAATGAAAAAAAGGAACGTATTTACACATACATTTGGATACATTTTTTTTTATAGTGTATGCATGTATTATTCAGGGTGTCCGCCTCTTAAATCAACAAATAAATGATGTAAAGCATGGGTTGTAAGGACATCGATCACCTTCAGCGGGGAGTAGTCTGAATCAGCTTGAACATAAAACACCGAAGACCAAGTTTTCCGTTACAGATTGGCTTCCTTGTCCAAATTGACTACGACTGTAAAAGATGATTGCTTTCCTTACAAACAGTTTCTCTTAGATCCCAGCTTCCTGTCGATATTAGTGATTATGAGACCCACAATTTGGTTTCCAATGAGGAAAGACGCCGGTAATTCGGCTCTCTTGTTCTGTATAATAGTTCCCCCAAGACATAGTTCTGCCCCCCAAAAATCAATACTTTATATACCTGGTAAATTTGAAAAGGTTATTTTTGTTATTTTAGTATTTTTCGTTTTTATAGTAAGTCTCAATTTCCAACAATTGTTAGGGAAGACTAGCTATTGACTGTGTTCTAATTCTCCAGAAAAAGTCAACTGTAAGATGTTTGTGTGCGATTTTACGGCAATAAATAAACCAAAGTCAATTAATGCCATTGAGTGATCCACTATATCAAAACAGTTTTTATTCAGCGCAATATTATCTAAGCATCATTTCATCAGTGGCCCTGGTTTACCTGACAGCGACCAGGACAATAGTACAAAAATGCAGTGCCCAGGTGAGGCAATATTCAGAGTTAGACCGATAGGAACACTGCTGATTGTGCTGACAAAATATCTTCATGTTGAACAAATGTACGGCTCGTTCCAAATAAACTCATTTTGAATATAGTTAAATTTCACATTGTAATTTTTAGACAAGACTACAGAAACTTACTAATCGACCGAAAGTTCAAGTTACCGGTTGAGGAAATCATAGCAAGGTCCCGTCTTAAAAAAAGTAACAATGTTTGTAATGTCATTGGTTATTTAAAATTTACCAAAAGCATATTAATAAATTACAAATACTAAATCATAAAACACAAGAACAAATAGGAAATATATCATCTTATTCAACTGGGGAAATGGAAATATATTTGTTATATTATTATTTTAGATCATTTTATTATACTGTTTAATTTCAATCTTATCTTCTACAATCTTTACAAAAAAACTACATCGATAAAACTCATGGAACCGCGTTGATTATTTACTAGATTGATAAACAGATTGCGAGAAAAACATGGGTATCAAGGTACAGTCAGCCAGTCACGAACAGGATTTAATATCTTAGACTCAAGTTTATTAATTATTCATCAGATTTCATTGACATATGATATCATGCTTACTAACTCACGTTGATTGATTGATTGATCGTTGTTTTACGCTGTGTTTTAGACTAATTCGCTAATACGACGGCGGTTTATTCCAACATTAATTGACAATAGCACAAACAAGATGTGAAGCGTATCAATAATGCTGGAAAGTTAATTTTCCTCCAATGCTAAATAAGGACAGAATTGCCACTTTTCAAACAAACTGCCCTTAGACTAAGGCCTATTGACTCAGGAACTCAAGAAGGCATAAGACAAAATCGAAAAACAGTTTTGATATAACATTATGTGATATAAATTATAATGTCCTCGCTTTGAACTCGCTGCTCCTTTTCTGGTTTTCGGCAATGCCATCAATAGAACGTTATATGAGAACAATTTCTTTAAATTTTTTGGATCAAATTTTTACTGCGCCTATTTATGTTGCTACGAACTATCGAGAAAAGTTATGACCGAGATAGTTCGCTTTCCACGGGCGTGTTAATCCATCCTGATGAACATGTCCTGTAGCCTTTGGTTAGAGATAATGCAGTGTTTTCTCCGTTTCCTGTCAGAATTATTTATGAGATGCGCCACTCAAGGCTATGGAATGCAAATGTCACATTAATTATTCATACGCCGGTTGCCTTTCACATGTAACTTTTCTAAAAACGACCATAGTGATCTCGATGCTGTATTCTACAATATTCTACAGCATCAGAATAGTCCATTTATTTTCAGCTCTTAAGTTGCTTTATATCAAATGTTTATTTTTTGTTCATGAAACAAACCGTCAATAACGATCAGACTGACTTTCAAAAAACATTTTGTTTCAACAAGCCGTAATGTATCAAATGACGCATGCAATTTGCGTTCATCCGTGTTTCTTTGTTAGTTTTATTTGGGTTTAACGCCATACTTAAGGGTATTTGATTTATATGATGACGGATTGTCCACTTAGCACTGCTCCTTGCCTAATTAAGGGGAAAACCTGGATAAAACTTCGTAGAAAACCGCCCCCACGATTGCCGGATTCACATCGTGTGACTCACTCGTATACCTGATGGTCGACGGATGGAAGCGATCCCGTGAACGGCAAATCGAAGTAGGATTAGCAAGTTCACACGTTACCACTTAGCCATGGCCGCGGGCCAATCATCCGTGCAAATTACAGGCCAAACGCACTAGGAATATTTCAATGTGGTTTAATTCGCTCCACACTAACTGTTGCTCGCTGAGACCATTTGAGTTAAAATGCGATCATATTTGAACTAATTAATTACGTGCCGTGGATTTATTCCAAGCTGCTTTATATCTCATGGTTCATCCCGTACATTCATGTTGTTCACGTTGATGTCAAATTCTACTATCCCACTGAGAGTCGGTCAAATCCGTTTATCAGTGTAGTCCACACCAATGAGGTTAAAGTGTATTCCCTCGAGCGGACAGAGGTAGGGGCCTACCATTACACAATACACATAATTTTCCAGAATATTCTATAGCATCGTAAAAGTATCGTTAGTGCATGGACCACCAGAGAAGAATAATCAGGAGCGGCAAACGACTTCAACAATTCTATTTTCGTTATATTTATCTTCATCAGCTTATAAGTAAACCATCTTCAACCTTGCTACACCTAGTATTATTTCATTAAATTAAATGTCTAGAATAAGCGATAAAAAACACCGCAATATACAGCAGAGAGGCATGGTGAAGTTTCCACCCCCGTATCTGTATATTATGTGAAAACAAAAGCAATGCATCAATTAACGCAAAGTTTCTCTGCTCTTTGCTATTCATGCAATTTTAAGCGTAATGGTATCAGTACAACCGGTTTCCAACTACAGAAGCAATGCGTCACCTTGCATTTGCATTGCATTTTGGACCACAATATACGCTAATTTGGTATTTGTAATTCTGCGAACTTTGAATTTAAACTATCCTGTCTGCACCCTGCGGTGGATCGAATATTCAACTATTCTCTGGAGATTGTACTGCTGGAACTCAGCTTAATTCACCGATAGCGTGGCAAGACAGATTGTGTAATCATGGATAATAGAGATTCGATCAGGGTTTACCACATGCTCACCAGACGGAAGGTCAACTATCTACTTTGGAGCTCATTTCGCTTTTTATGCCCAGCCATCCGTAGGAACAAGGACGTACAGTTCAAGGGAAAACTTGGCTGAAGTTAGTCAAGTATACTTTTATTCACTTTCTGGAAAAGTCAGCTAGGTACTAAGAGAAGTATCCGACAAAGCTGCACTATTAGGAGTGGTCATACATCCAACCCACATAAAAAGTCTTACGTTCCTGCTAAGAGCTAAAAATACGCAAACGTTTAATGAACACCGTTCATCGACAAAGATAAATGTCTAACTCCGCTAAATAAGTTCTCCTTATCGATCAGCGTCAAACTAGACCGTTTTAATTACGCCCAGTGATCTTTTTATCACAGGGGAAATCATTAGGAGTCAGCCTAGTCTAGACTCCAGTCTATCTGTATAATGTGTGGTGGGTAAGGGAATGGCTGCTTAATTACAACTCATGGGAACAATCCTAGAATATAAGCAGAACTTTAAGGCTAAGTCACGAACCAAAGCTGTATGTATGTTTGCTTGATTTTATACCTACTTCACAAAAATCCGTATTAATTCAATCAACTCTTTGTACAATTCGTCGCAGGCCTTTTTCGGCAAAATGTAATTTGGACTTTCGTCAGTGTGACTAGCTTATCATTGACTGCATAAAAGTAGAATGTATGGAAATTAAAATAAACAACAGCAGTACGTCATTATAGTTTTAAAAGCGCATTTCAATCTTAAGGTCACGCGATTGAAGTTACATTTTGGTTAGTGTTATCAGTGGACAATCCTAACAAATGTTAGATATTCACATGTCAAGTAAAACCAGCTCCTAGAAAACACACACGAGTTGAGTGCTATAGAATCTAATAGCGTAGCCAAATTTTAAAGTAAGCCGACCATCCATACGCTATCTACATCAGGAATATAGGAGACGGAAATTTGTAAACTTTTTGTCAAAACTCCTGTTTGAATAAATATATTACCCGGAACTACTTAAAGAGAATGCTCACCTCCTCGTCGATCGACCTCGCAGCCCCTACCACATAGTTACACTGCTGACAATTAAACTGCCTTTAGTGTTGAAGTCGGTAGATACAGAGGAGAAAAACTGGAAGACAGAATTTGCCTCCTCTGTGGTCAAAATGCTATGGAGGGCGAAATCAACTTTATTTTTAAGTGTACTTTCTATGATAGTGAAAGAGCTAATTTATTAGCTAACGTAAGTTTACCTGAAAATGCAGACCACGGTGAAAAAATAAATTTGCTGTTCGAGTTTTACACTCCTAAGATATGTCATTTTGTAAAAATGTGTAGTTGCAAACGTAGAGATATGTTATATGCTATAAGACCACGTGACAATGTATAATAATGACGCAACGTGGATGATGGGCTAGATTGGGCTTTGTATAAAATAAATACTGAATTGTGTGTATTATGTGCATGTTATACCTTCCATTATAAATAAAGACAACTGAACTATTCTACACAAAACTGACCAGATGGGTTACCCTGGAAAGTCATCCGACTGTTTACATAGCACTGTTTAAATAATATCTCATAAATACAAAACCAATCAACATATTTGCCAAAGAGAAATAATTTTATCGTATCACTAAAGCATCGATTGATTTGAGTACCTGCGGTTTAAGTACAAGCTACCCGTGCATATCATAAAGGCTTAGTTATTTGAAGTCTAATATCGATATTCCCCCTCATAACGTACAACACAATACCAATTTGCTTTGGCAAATATATCTTCATACAATAATAATTTCAAACGTATTTTTACATTTACTTAACCTGTTTTAGTAAATTGGTTAGGATGTTTTTTATTTGCACTCATCCACTGACAATTAACAATAATTAATAATCCAAGGGGATGGCTGAATGAATCACGTTTTGTTCAGTTTGAACAATTATTTGTATAATCTCGCGAGATTTTACTTGTATGGTGGGCTATTCATGCCACATATTTACTAATAATTTTATCGACAATAATTAATAATCCAAGGAGATGGCTGAATGAATCACGTTTTGTTCAGTTTGACCAATGGTGGGCTATTCATGCCACACATTTAGTAATAATTTTATCGAAAGCTTTATCCAGGTGGCCTGCATCTACTGCTGGCGACCGAGTGAGTACCTTATTTTGAAAATGTTGAACTCGACTCCGAGACGAGCATCAACCTAAAAAATTTCGGAATTAGAAGCATAAAACAAAACAGAAAACACTGTCCCATATTTATTGTGTTTACAATACGGACTATAAAACAAATTATTCTTGAAAAACTTCCTTATACCCTTCTGGTATGTTGTTGCTACTTTTGTCAAGTCAACAGATCGTGTCGTTAGATAAACACAGCATATAATTTTTAAATTATTTTTTTTTAAATTTCATTTATTTTCTTTTGTGCATTTGGGTTTCATTGTTTTTTTCACACCCGATGACCCCCCCCCCCCCCCCCCCCATCGAGTTTTTATATTTAGTCACGTGGTACCTTTTCTGTTCTTGTTCTCCACCTGCATCTTCAGGGAAAAGACAATTGTTGCTGATGTTTGTGCCTTTTAAAATATTAATTACTTTGTTTTAGTCAGCCAAGAGTCGGTGGTGCATCAGCAATGGTTCTTTGTCAATGAAGCAGGAAGAACCAGAACGAAACAGAATCGCATGACTAAAGACATATAACTTTCTGAAAAACATGGAACTGTAGAGTTTTAACCTAGCTGAAACCCTGGATACTAACAAAATCAAACACTTGGGTTTCCTATTATGTTGAACATATACAAATGAAACTCAACTACTAAAATATAATCTTTTAACAAACAAAACATCTCGTATGGGGGCTGCAATATTTCCAGAAAGTGTCCTTGGGCTATGGTCCGTGGAAAAATGTTGAAATCTTGTGGTTTCAAAATTTGGATGAGTTTTTATCCATACGACAGAGGACAGGCTATTGTTTATACTTCTCCATGGTGCCCAAGATATAAGTTGTACTAGCGAACCCCCTATACTGAACAGAACACAAATAAGGTAATGATTCTTTGTTATAATTATGCAGTTTCAGTTATATCTATATCTATAATGGTTTCTGAGCCATTTAATAAACAAAAAGTGGTAGATTTTACTCAGTGTAACCCTGATTACTAACCCATACTATAATTATATTTTGTCCCATTTTCACAGCAAAAACCTAGGAATGTTCACAAGTTGCCACTTTCAGTGTTGGTATATAGCAGCCATTTCACTCAAGAAATCTAATTGAAAGTAACGTTAACAACTGTCTAATTATGAGCACGTGTATTCATTCACTCAATTACCTGCCCATGTGCACTGGTAGAGTTGCGCTGCTTCAAAGATGCTCTAATCTATGCTCTTACTCTTTCACGCTATATTTGAGCGAGTGTTTCTAGTTTGCACCTAGTTTCGCCTGATATAATTAACGTAGAAGAAGCCGTATGGCGGTCAAAAGTCTCATAAGTGTAGTCTTGTAAATGATTCACCAAAAACATTATTTTACACGGGCCGTTTTTCCTGAAGATAATATAGTGCAGCTATATCCTTTATATCTTAAGTTTTCCAAATTAATTTCGGTGTCTCTCGTTATGTTTATTGTCTAGTTTACATAGAAAAATATGGATAGATGGCGTGGTTTCCAATTTGTTTTCAAGACCCGATAATAAAAACTCATTATACTACGGAACTATTTGTGAGTGCAAGGTTGAATACCCATCATTGAAACAAGCCATTGAGCAGGCCTACCTGTTCAGACCGAATATTAATGCTAATCTATCATGGTTTGTCGTCAAAAGGTGGGCTCGGCGCTGTGTGAATGGGAGCTACCATACCGTTTGTTGGAGATATGGAGTATTCTGATACACTCCGTTGGTCTTAATTATAATCAACAAGGTTCATGTGCAATGAATGATAAGGAAAGGGCGATTCCACTTGTAACATATGAAGACCAGCCCTTGTAGAGTTTCCTAAAATCAGTTTGAGTGTACAAATGTCCTCGAACATTATATAGTGTAGAAATTAGACAAATACTGACACAAGTGAGTAAGCCTAAATAGTTAACTCTCAACAAGGTTTTCTACGCAACCGGGACACAGCTCGGATAGTGGACGGCTCCACACACCTTACTCAACATTTAATTCTGGAGTATTGGGCAAAACTAGATATGGAAGATTTGCCGCAGATCTTGAGCAATTACATTGTAGATCAACACCACATGCTCTATTGTAGCACATATGGTTTGACCTGTAGATTGGATGGATAAGTGTCCATTTTATAGCTATGTTTAGCTGTTAAATAATAAACATTAACAATCAGAAGGTGTTAACATATCAGTGGAGACGTGAAATATGCAGAAAAACGAGAATGTTTAGGCCAATATTAATGTGAAATTCTACTGAATTTCCTCCAGTATTACTGTCTAGAGAGATAGAGACTCAAACATCCGATGGTATTGTAGGCTGTTACCTTACTACACATATCAATATGTATGAAACATAAGTGGAGGAGAAAACTTACAATAACAGCACAGACATGGATCCGTCGGACAAGTATGTATTGATTTGTCTTTGGTTAACACCATATTCCTCACTGTGATTTTACAAATAGCGTCAGTGGTTTAAGCGAGATTTTGCAAATACTTGAAGTGGGTAATGTTATTATCTATATCTGTCGACTTGCTTGTCTCGATATTAAACTATGAAGGCCATATATATGGTCGTCTACTTCTTAAATTCATTTAGCTGCTCGAAAGCAATTTTATATTTCCCTTATCGAAAACCCATCTAAAACTCTTAAACGTCCTTTCACAAAGACATTAAATTAAAACTATAAACACTCACCACCTCTGAGTAACATCATACCTTTCATAACCACTATCTTTTGGTTGTAAATAACAAGTATATATTTGAAGAAACAGGGTTGTTTATCCTCTTGGCACACATATTTGCATAGCGATGATTGACTCTGAAACCATTTGAGATAAAAAAAAATGTAGCTCCGTGATAACCACTGGTTTATACACAATGTTCGTAAAATAAGAGCGAGAAGTCTTCTCCGTTACCCAATGATGAAGAGAGGGGAGGGCGTGGGAGAGGGGGGGCTGCTGTTGGTGTGATCAGGAAATGAACCCTTCTCCCACTCACCCACACCCCTACCCGACTGATTTGATGAACAACCATATAAGTCCATGCGGAAAGGTCATAGAGAAATCCCCTTTCCCATGTCAAAGTTTCTCATGTAATCTTCACTATATCTTAATGCTTGCCATTCATGAACATCGTAGATTTGGCACAATTTTTCTTTCAACAGGACAACACAGATCTCCTTAGATGTACTATTTTCCGAACTGTCGTAGCATTAGACATTCTGAATGATGTTTTTCAAATATCGATAAAGTTTGAGTCTAGATTTTTGGAGTTGGATTTTTTTAATGGATTCTTTTATAAGAGATTTTGAGCATTGCGCGTGAATTGGATGCTAATATGTTAATGTTCTTTATTTGCTTTGTATAAAAAAAGACTTTTTTTGACATTGAATGAAGAACCCTAGTCCAAACAAAACGGGAAAGACATCTGAGGGAATTTTCCTTGCTTAACAAATGTTTATGTTAGATCAAAGTCACAATTCAGACAAGACGACCAGACACGCATGTCAAGTTTCTATAATTGCGTCTGTATAACCAGCCTCATTTGATCACATTGCAAATAATTTAGGGGAAATCCTAATACCTGTTTATATTTTTTCTGCCCTTCAGCTTTAATGTAAGGATACTTTATATTTATAACGAGCACTGAAGCAGAGTACATTTCTTTCCTGATTGTTAAACATTTTAATTCTACCAAACAAATCTCTCGAACATCCAAAGCACTCACATAAAAACCTCAAGCTTCGATAAAATTCCGTTGTTGTTGAGTAACGCTTGGAATGATACAGAGATACTATTAGCCGATAGCCCTGAGTAATAAATATGACATTGTTGTTTTCGTCCCCGTTTGTTATGGCTGTGATGAAAGGGACTTCACGATGGTTGATCAAGGTACTGGAGCTGAGGAATTTTCATCGAGATTATCTTTAATGCGTGATTATCATCGAACAGAAAAAATAAACGGACAACTTTCCATTAATTGTCTATTGTTGATCTATAATGTTCGAACATATTTTTTGCTATGAAGAGAGAGAACGTCGACCCCCATCGGAGCACATACATGCCATGACATATAACCCAGACAAGATACCAAGTTATCTGGACTACAGTACAACACTGGTTAATATTGCGACGACTTAACTTAGCCTTGAGATGAATCTCCAATAAGTCATTTGAGCAGTGTGCCAATTATAATCAAGCAAAGTTTAGCCCTCCTGCAAAAGGGTTAATAATAATGAGTAAGCCTTCGTTTCCAACAGGATATATACTGCAAGTTAGCAATCAAGCGGAAACGACATTTTGTTTAAACTGCATGTAAAGTCCACACCGGGACAAGAACAGGAAGAGCACACTTCACCGTGAATAAACTGTCAAAATGATACATATAATAAACAGTTTATCATAACCAACATGTTTATAACGACGCACAATGATAGGTAAGTCTGACTATATTTTATAAATGTAGAAGATGACTCGTATTTAATAGAATCAACGTGCATCGATAACAGGGTATTTATGGGAGCAGAGGCACAAAAATGATCCACCCCGTGGATAGTAAAAGGGGCTAGTGGTTTCAAATATCTGTATATTTTGTTTCACTCTATAATACTGTGACAGACATATACAACAAAACAAGATATACCGTACCGTTGAGTGGTATATATAAAGGACCGAGGGCAAACCTACAAACTCACTCAAGCATTCTTTACACCAAACGCACGTGACTTCTTAGGTAAATAGCGAGACAAGCATTAGCAATTCAGTCTGTTGAATATCAATCACAGGTAGATATAAACTAAACAGACATGTCCCTATTGAGGAAATTCTCCAAAAACAGGTGAGTGCATCCAAGATCCAGTGGAAAATCTTCACACCGTCTCACAATCGTAACACTCATTCATAGATATAGGCAGTCTGAATATCTGTTAGTGGTGTTGTTTATAAGGGGGTGAAGGGTTATAGTACATTTAGTATTTTATACATTACACTGTGTTGTCACCATTGACTGTGAATGATCACAGACACTGGCAACTGGGAAAGTATTACTCAATGAATGTATGTTCTGGTATTACAAATAAATAAGAGCGTAAGGAAACTCCAGGACAACTTATTGTCTAGGCTTGTTACGCTTTTACATGCTTCGTCATCAACTATTAGTTTTAAAAAGACATGTGTGTATACCGTGCTGAACGTACATTCGTTTGCACTGACGTTGTTGCTCATTCACGTGGAGTAAGTACAGTATTAGCTATCTACCTTTCCCTCGTTCATGTGGAGTGGGTACAGTATTAGCTATCTACCTTTCCCTCATTCATGAATCACAGAATTGTCTTAACAATTTGACACTGTGACTTGAATTGTAATATGGATGTCATCGTTTGTGTTTTCATACCGACAATAAAATAGTGGTCGTCTAATAATTTTGTTCGATATAGTAGGCCATGTTATTTAAGTTTTAAATAGTTTAAATAGTTCAGATAAGTTTATAGATTAATAACGGTAGAGTTTATGAAATCCACTACGCTGATATAAATTACATTCCATGTATTTTTTGTTCGCTATTTGTTCTAAATTATATCCATATATGCTTCATCCAGTTAGCGTGAACTACTATAAACCTGATAATTATAAGAGAATCCTTTGATATGTATAAGCCGGAAAACGTTCCATATTACCCCGAGTCAGTATCCACCAGGTGTGTTGAATCTTTCCTAAAGAGCACCTGTATAGTGTTAACATATATACGTGGTTTTAAACCGACAGCGAGTTGTCAGTTAACATAGGACAGACTCGAGTCGTCCTTATTTAAACTAACCCTGCATCGTATACATGTGTTTAGCCACCAAATACAAAATAGTATTTAGTAAAGACTATAGGCTAGATGAAATTGTCGATTTGTGGACCTGATTATACCTGACGAAATCAAACTATTAACTAGTTATTCTTATACGCTAGTCAGTATAGTTGTACAAATAACAAAACACCAGATAAGGTAATACGTAGTTTTTTTTAGCTCAAATGATACAGATGCATATGTAATGTGAAGTCATTGTGATGCAGGATATAATCAGGGGTTTGGTGCATTGGTCGTCAAAATTCAACGGGTTAGCAAATAAAAGAAACGTTTGCGAGAGTAGCTGCAAACTATTCACTGTCTCCATTTTATAGTTTTGTTTTCTCACTTATTATCGGTTTCTATTTAATGTGTCGAGTCATTGATCGGACAACCGTCCCCATGACATATTGGGATAATATCAGATGTATGTGCAATACAACTAATAGCAACTTTCGATAAGGAATATACCTCTCGTCAAACGTATTAAAGCACCAGGTGAATGTTGTCACACCCTCCTAAACTACTGAAAATAATAATGACATGTTTATAGGGTGACAGACTGATCTAGAATATCTTTGTGTACAAAAAAGATTTGCGGCACCGTCAGCTTTGTTTAGTTGGCCTAACCCAACTACCTACCTTAAAGCTCCTGTCCTATTGTTCCTGTGGCTCTAGATGGTATCGCGGTAACGTACATTACGTCTGAATCGCGTGAACACATGATACCCGTTCTCTTTACTCTTGATCATTTAAGAAACTAACAAATTGAGTCAGTTTGACGGATAACTTTTATGGGAATTTCGAGGATAAAAGGGGCACCAACTCACCTGTGAAAGCTTGGATTCTTACGAAAATGTTTTTTTTTCGTAGATCGCGTAAAGCCAATGGCACCCTCTTACTATCTGACTTGAGGAAAAAAGGCGACAGTGGCACAGATGTGACCACCAGTTTTGTAACGGACCTACGGCAAGAAAAACAAAAAGAAACAAAGAAACGGTTGCTTGAATCCAAATCTGATTCCATGTTTGACACGAGTATTGAAGGTGAAGTGTGTTTAATAGAACACAGTCCTTACAGGATTTTAAAGGTAAGTGTTGAAAATATATATTTTTCCCGCTTTAAAAAAATGTATCTCTTTAATTGCAAAGGTGGAAAGATTGACAAAAGCTTCCGTTGGTGAATTTGTTTTCTTTGATTCGAGTTTAATGCCCTGCTTTAGATTATTTCATTCACATGACGGTGTAAACTTGATGGGTTAACGAAACCCTTCCTCGTGCGACGGACAACAAAGAAAGACAAGACACCACAACACAGATCGGCTTTTTGTTGCCCCTTATATCTAAGTGCACTTGGGCAACAATAAGCACCCACCCAAACACCTGCGCATCTGCTAGAAATTAGCTACATGTGTTGGCAACAATTCGCTTATCCAAATGGCAGCTAGCATTTTGATGAATAAAAACCCTATCAATCTTGTCAATTAAGGCTTATTTAACTCTGTTGTTAGCATTGGTAACCGGGTTATCTGTCCCTCTAGATAAAGACAATATCTTCTCAATGTAGTTATACTGTCCCTCTAGATAAGGGCAATATGTTCTAAGTGTAGTTATACTGTCCCTCTAGATAAGGACAATATGTTCTAAGTGTAGTTATACTGTCCCTCTAGATAAGGACTTAACGTACAGAGAACAATGGTATTTTCTCTTACCATTAACCAATGTGACCCTCTACTGTTACACACTTAACGTACAGAGAACAATGGTATCTTCTCTTACCATTAACCAGAGTGACTCCCTACTGTTACACACTTAACGTACAGAGAACAATGGTATCTTCTCTTACCATTCACCAATATGACTCCTCACTGTTACACACTTAACATACAGAGAACAATGGTATTTTCTCTTACCATTAATCAATGTGACTCCCTACTGTTACACACTTAACGTGCAGAGAACAATGGTATCTTCTCTTACCATTAACCAATGTGACTCCCTACTGTTACACACTTAACGTACAGAGAACAATGGTATCTTCTCTTACCATTAACCAATGTGACCCCTACTGTTACACACTTAACGTACAGAGAACAATGTTATCTTCTCTTACCATTAACCAATGTGACTCCCTACTGTTACACACTTAACGTACAGAGAACAATGGTATTTTTCTTCCCATTAACCAATGTGACTCCCTACTGTTACACACTTAATGTACAGAGAACAATGGTATTTTCTCTTCCCATCGACCAATGTGACTCCCTACTGTTACACACTTAACGTACAGAGAACAATGGTATTTTCTCTTACCATTAACCAATGTGACTTCCTACTGTTACACACTTAACGTAGAGAGAACAATGATATTTTCTCTTACCATTAACCAATGTGACTCCCTACTGTTACACACTTAACGTACAGAGCACAATGATATTTTCTCTTACCATTAACCAGAGTGACTCCCTACTGTTACACACCTAACGTACAGAGAACAATGGTATTTTCTCTTACCATCAACCAATGTGACTCCCTACTGTTACACACTTAACGTACAGAGAACAATGATATTTTCTCTTACCATTAACCAAAGTGACTCCCTACTGTTACACACCTAACGTACAGAGAACAATGGTATCTTCTCTTACCATTAACCAATGTGACTTCCTACTGTTACACACTTAACGTACAGAGAACAATGATATTTTCTCTTGAAACCAAGACCTTGGAAAGAGCAGAGGATACCTATAGATACTGCTCTTGCTGTTGTTGTTGTAAGTCTTAGTGTTGTTGGAGCTTTTGTTGTAGATATTGCTATGATCGATTGTGTTCTTGTCGTCGTTTCAATTGGGCGTATATTTCAAAAAAGAGTTAAAACATTATTTAAGGCAAAACCAAACGACATTTGAACTGAATAGTCAGTGCTGTGCTGCGATAAACAGTCACGATCTTGTATTTGCTGTCAGTGTGAAACGCAAATGTGTTTCTATTGAATAAATCTGACATGCTTATTCTTTAATTTGTACATTTAACTCGTGGATTTCTCGGGTTGCTGACAGACTCCGGATTACGGGAGCTGCGTGTATGAAATGGTTTCACAGATTATATACCCTTCTTGTATGCGGTAATATAAACAAACGTATTGTCTGGTGACAATTTCAACCCCATAATTAATTGTCAATTTATTAACATGCTATCAAACATGTAATTACAAAACGTGGGGAAAACATGATAATTAATTAGGGATATTGGAATTCGAATTACGAGGGAGTCACTTACTGAGAACTAGACGCATTGATTATTCGGCAAAATAAACTATTTACCAGACAACCATGTGTTACATAACCGCAATGTTCAGGAAAGGTGCCATTACCTTGCTAGAAACACGCTAAAGCCGGCTAAATGTCAATGTACCCGCTGCCAGAAGTTCGTACTTTCTATGTATAGTTTCACTCAATTGCTTTTTAATGAGATTTGATAGTAACTAGTCTAAATTTCGGTTTTATTATTTCTTGTAAGTTAACATCTTTGGGCGGCATTTAGAAACTTAAGAGCCAATGAACCAAAATATATAATCAACAGTTGTAAATAATTATAGCATTTTTTGACTACAAATTTATCACTTTGCAGCGATGCAGCAACGTGACCACTCGCCCAGGTATCTTTAAAGTTTAGTCTGTAAGATTTCCATCTTTCTCATCATCGCCACGGTTAGATTTCAAATTAATATATATGAAGTGTTAGTAGGCCTATATTAAACTAAATTACCAATGGGCATCACAAAGCGAGTTAGAGAATTTTTCGTTTTTGGACGTTGTCAAGAATTTGCCTTAGCTGTATTGACGTGTCATCGTGTTGTTTCTCCAACAACAACTTAAATCGTCTTTAACACAGGTAACGCCTGTCATTAACATTTTTAAATGTGGTTTTTCATCCTCTAGTTGCTTTCAAACGTATTCTCTCCCACAAAAATTTTATGAAAATTTATATTTAAACCGTTCTTCGTATTTTTTTCACAATTTATTCATCACATCCCAATTTTGATGATTAACAGTAAAAATGCCTAGCCGATACAGGCGAACCTTTTTGTTCGCGTATTTACATCCAGCTGTAGTTGGCCTATGGGATTATTATTATATTTCGGACAGATAACCGTTTGTACTCATGCTCCAAAATGTAATTTAATGGACAATTTATTGTTTGCCATATCCTCCAATTTACCATGTTGAAGTTATCATGGAATATAAAAAGTAATAACCTATTAACTTACCTGATAACATGTTTAAAGTATCGCCCCGATCAGTGACACTCTGAATTATATAAACCCATCTATACGCCGATGATTTTAATTTTGTTTTGGTGATCTTCTGGGAATATGTGCCAGACAGTTTTGTAAGCACATGGACTATGTATAACTATAGTGTGCATTTATATAACCTATACAATTAATAGCCAGTTAGTTAAACCGTATTCATATACCCTAATGGTATAAGTCTGGACTTCCTAATGATTGACAAACAGATACCGCTATAGCTGATGATTTATAAACACCAACTGAGTGCCTACAGATAGAATAAATCCCCCTCATCAGTTCTGTGTACACAGCGGTAAATTCAATGGACGCTCAATTGAATTAAAGTAGTAGAACAATATTTGCTTGGTTTACCATTATACCACACATACAAACAATTCAATTTCAAGCTTAATTGACAGTGATTAGTCCACGCGAAAAATAAAATCTTTATTTGTCGATAGATTATGAACATACTAACACGCATTTCGAAAGAATCCTATCAGATTTTTTTATTTGAGTACCAAAAAAAAAAATCATAATTAAATTATATATGGTTTATACCCATGTGAATATGTAGATATGCATGTGGTCAATATTGCTTGTCAATTTGAATTTGTTCCATTCAAGATTATTATTTATCTTTACCAAATAACACGAACACGATTGTTTAGTCTCCTGGATGAGCAAATTCCCTCTTTAATTTCGTCATCTTTGATTCAGTAATCTTTCTTTACTAAAATGGATTTATTCACATTTGAATCGATGTAATTGTATATTTTGAACGATAAAAAAAGAATAAGGACAGCTATAAAACTGAATAATAATATAGAATATATGATAGCCTCGAAGGACGTCTTTAGTTTTCCTATTTTTTTTGTGGCCATGTTATATGTCAGGCATTAATGTCACAGATATGCCCTACATGTTCACACGTGGCGTATAAACTGAGGCTGGAAACTGTATTTTCGTTATTTTGGAATAACACTTTCTTAGTTAGAACATATACCTGTTCAGAAAATTTTGTAGGTTGAAA
>JARFOD010079437.1:0-19930 GCA_031763545.1 Mopalia muscosa
ACTCTCTAAGCTAAGTGCATCACTGTCAATTACTCTCTAAGCTAAGTGCATCACTGTCAATTACTCTCTAAGCTAAGGGCAACACTAAACTGTATATTGCTCTCTGAATTAGATGTAATACTCACTGGAAATGTCACTAAAGTTTTATTGGGTATTGTCGGATTTTGATTGTATACTTGATCACAAGCTTTTTACCTTTCTCCCTGGTTGGGGGAACAGAAAGCTGATTTGCTTTACCGATTTGCATTCTACATATGTTGTCAGTTTTGTATTCTGTGCCCGATTTGTCATTGTGTGCTTTCCTTCACCTCAGTGGACTGGTATATCTATATGTATCTGTCAAATATGGTAAAAATCTATAACACCAACATATTTTTCAGGTCAGATGTTAATCACACAGATGTGCCTACAAAAACTTCAAGAGAAGATACAATGGTATCCTTTAATACACTAGGTATGACTTCTTGAAAAATACTGCATTCATCTTGTAAACATGATTGATTTATTGATAATTTAAAACCTCGATTAACTTTAGAAGGTACTGTAGAGAAGCTGGCCAGCAGGGTTAAGTTGGCCACTTATCATTTTTTTAGTTTCCAATGAATTCTAGGATTTTGTCTGCATTTACCATGTATTCAAAGTGGTCCAATCAGAAAAGGTCTCTCTGAGGGACATGTTAATTCCAAACTAATTCATCTAGAAAAAAGAAAAACAGAAAGTGGCCAATGTCATCCCGCTGACCAGCCTCACCCTACTCTACTTGTAAAGAATGAATAACATTTTATTTGTATTTGGATGGTCACAATATAAAAAGCAGCTGTGTAATATTTCTGTGACAGTCATTTTGTAAGACAGAGTGTTAATTTACCAGAGGAGAAATGAAAGCTGTAGGTAACACCTAGATTTGGCTCACCAGACCAAAAATATTTCTGTGATTTGGGGATTCCACTTCCTTAGTTCAAGGGATTTTAGTTCAGGAAATCTGTTCACTAGACACATTTAGCAGTTACTGTAATTGAAATATGTTTGATTTTTATTGTTGATATAGTTTCATCAATATTTTTGTGGGTTTTGTTTCCATTGGTATAATTTTGGATGACAGTCCTGAATATCGTTTCCATAGCAGGACGTAAATACTACTTGGTCTATCTTTTGGTGAAACTTTAGAAGAAAGAATTTTGGTCAAAATCATTTTATTGATAATTCTTTCATTTCTCACTTATTTTATTAATATTTGCTCTTGTTTATCTAGAATTAGAGGAAGATGAGGAGAGAAGACGTTCAAAGACTCCGGGGTCTAACCTGCGTCAAACACAGCTTCCATTCTACAGAGGGTTAAGGTGAGAGAACTCAGAGGTGCTTCTCAATGCTTCATCATATAAATCAGAGAATTTCATTCTTTTTGCAGAGTGATTGGGTTGTAAAAAAATGTCAAGCATCATTGATTATTGCCCTGATTCATGACAATATACATTCTGGTATATTCTCAGATTTAGACTTTTACCTGTATATTTCTCAGAGTATATAAATACTGATGTATATTCTGATTGAAGAAATTAATTTGGGCAAAGGGCAAAGAGAGTTCCTCAAGCATATTTAGTGTTGAGGTTCATAGGGGTTGTACAATGCGTTGATTTGAATAGATTCCATCATTTATTAGCTCTCACAACACACCATATATGGATTACGCTGCTTTTAATCAATTTGCCAAATGTTTACATGCTTCAACACTGTTATATGTTACTGGCCATTACATGGGGTGATAAGAACGCACATTAGTCTAACTAAACATTTTGTTCCTGACCTAATTTTTACTGTGAGGCATAGAAGTAAGCAAGTCTCTCACATCACTCATTGGTTTTTTCAGTCGAGCCGTATCCGCACCAACAAACTACCGAGAGTATATGCGCTTCCCGTCTTATAACGACTTTGATTTGTTCTTTGGTTTGGAGGAGCCAGAGCCTACTGGTCAGAACTACGTCCTGTTTCACGATGTTGAAGAATCCAGCGAGGAACAAATCGAAACAGACAGAAAAAACCTTGAGGGTCGTTTAAAAATGGGCTTTCAGGAATTGAAAGAGCATGTGCTCGGAACTGTAAGTCTACTTGTTTTAATAATGAGTATTGATTTATTGCAAACTATCATCAATTTAAAAGATGTCCTTGTCATTGGATAACAACAACAATATCACTGTAGAGCATAAATAATTTATCAGTTCTGTTAAAATTTTAATTGAGCTTGACAAAAATGTTTTTTAATGTGTTTATTGCATCCTGCCTTTTTTTTTTAATTATTTATTTTCTGAATATTAGATTGAATATTTTTTTATAATATATATTTAATATTTTATTAACTATTTATCAGTTAATATTCATCTTTATAACCAAAACTCTGAAATGAAATGTCTTTACAGTATGATGGTGTGGAAGAGTTAAAAGAGTTCCTTTCCAGCACTTCTGGGACACACCTGCTGAATTTTTGGCTGGATTGTGAGTATTTTAAAGACTCCATGGAGGACTGTGATGAGATATCTAATACACAGGCCAGGAATAGACTCTTCAGGTAAAAACATGTTTTTATGTAGTCAGTCGGTGTTTTGTGGAAACCTCCTCTTTGATATTAGGGGCAATGTAAATTTGCATTTTTGTGAACCTTATTTGAATTATGTGCTTGTTTTGTATCTGGCCATTATTTGCTGCCAGTGTTGTTG
Organism: Mopalia muscosa; assembly: GCA_031763545.1. Classification (NCBI taxonomy): domain Eukaryota; kingdom Metazoa; phylum Mollusca; class Polyplacophora; order Chitonida; family Mopaliidae; genus Mopalia; species Mopalia muscosa. The sequence goes on from JARFOD010079437.1 coordinate 2,712, forward strand.
AGGGTTGTTGAGAGTATAGATTGTCGTCTTATAAGGGACATAACCCTTGGCCCAATCTGTTAAGACATCTGGCTAAGGCCTTTACTTAGCACTGGAAGAAAATATTATGGAAACACTTCTTATCATGGTTGTGTTAGTGTCAATTATTGTTGGAATAAACCACCACCATATAAGTGAAATACCCTAAAGCACTGCTTAAAACACCAATCAATCAATCAACAATTAAATCTATTTAACTCTACTGAGAATAACCTCCTGTGAGTCTTACACTCAAAATTCTCTATGGATGTTAGAATGTTCTTGAACTGAATGTGTTATCTGATACCTGTAGGAACATCCAGGACAAGTATAAGATGAGCCTCACTAAGGAAGCTAAGGAGCACTTATTGAAGGCGTCCAGTAGTGAGGGACTGTCACACACAATCTTCATCCATACCCAGTATGATGTCCTTCGTCGCCTCAGAGCTTACTGGGTGTTGCGCTTCCTCTTACACCTGGAGAGAAAGATAAAACTCAGGTACGGTTAGCATTAGGATGAACCAGTCATAATAAAACAATATGAAAAATGTAACAATTTGCCAGTTTTAAAAAATGGCCGTTTCATTTATATGCTGGATTTGTAAGGAAAATATTTCTATTTGGTCAATATGTTGTGTACAGAATCATGGTGGCTTATGCACAATGATATGCTAATCCAGTTATAATTTGTCGTGGTGCATTTTGTCGGTATCAGAAAAATACATTTTTGGAGTCAGTTTGGAATATTTTATTAGAATTCTGTGAATCCACCCAATGGTTTCTATCTTTAGCCCAGTTCCCCCAAAGGATTATGATTGGTTAAAACCAGGATTTGTCTTTCCTAACCTTAGCCAATGGAATAAATTTAATCACACTAATATGTCAACCTCTTAAAAATCTTAACATCCTGTCAAAAATGACTTTAAATGTTTAAATATGTTAAAGATATTTTCATATTATTATTTTATTATTTTTCACCTTCAGTTCTAGTTTTGAGGAGAAGATTTGGGGTGTACCAATTCCAGCTATGATTCGTCAGCCATCCAGTATGTCCATCTTTCCCTCAATTTCTCTGGTGAATGCACTTCCCGTGCTTACAGAGGAAGGGGAGTCCCTCACTAAATACCACAGCTGGGAAGCAGTGAGTCGGGGAGGTGGCCATGTTCCTGACCGACTGAAATCAGCCAAATCTAAGCTGGAGGGTAGACTGGTGAAACAAACTGTCAGGTAATTAACAGCCTGTTTTATTCTTATTCTGACCATTTTCCATTCTGTCTGATAAAGTAGAACAGATTCTTTATAAACTGCTTGAATATTAGTCTGTTTCGATCTAACCAAATAAAATATCTACCTGTGTAAATTGTTTTTCTGCTTTAATATTTTGTTCAGTTAAGTGGTGAACTGTTTTTTGAATAACTCGCAAAAGTTAAGCTAATCCTGTACTATGTTTGTAACGTTTGATACTGGTACATGTGATTGTATTGTGTTATGATTGATTCATTATAAAACATTGTTTTCTCTCTCTCTTAGGCCGTTAAGAGATGGGTTAATTTTAGCGCTAACTGCGGACAAGTCTGCAGGGGGTCCTTTCCAGCGTTTCATTGTGAAGTGAGTTAATGTTTCTTTGATCAAGTCCTCGTGTTATTTATTGCAGAAAGGAAACAAATTGATCCCACTTTTTAATAAATTTACCTTGTTAACTGAATTGTTTGGCCACAGTCCTGGTTTATAAGCATGTTGGACAACTGATCCCTCTGGGTGTGGTGCTCATAGGTTCATCTCCCCTAGTTGACCTTGTATAACTTGAGTACGACGTTAAACCCCAATCAAACAAACACAAAGAAACCTTTATAAGTTGAAACCCTTGAGTATGATGTAAAGCTTTTGATCCAACAAACATTGAAATTCATCCCATTTTGAAATGAATCCCATCTTAATTTAAATTATTTTCTAAATTAATCAAACTTTCATGGTTTATTCTAAAATTTTGCTAAATTAGCTTTAAATTATTTTTTTGGGACAATTTTTTGGCGAAAGATGACAAACTTTTGGACCAAAGCTTAAATAAAGGCTTTTCATCATTTCTGTGCTATATTTATACCATAATAAATTTTGCAGGAAGGGTGATCAGTTATCATTGGCCATGTTGCAATTCTGGCAAGATGCTACTGAGTGTGGGGTTAATGAGGATAGATCAGCGGACAGATTACTACGCCTCTGCTACGCCTGGACTATATTTAGGAAATATATGTCTGAGAACAGCCAACTTAACATAAGTAAGGGGAATAGTTCAATGTCGATGATTTCTGTTTTCGTATTAAGGTAATACAAAATTTTAAAAAATAAATAAATAAATAAAAATGTTATAAAACAAGTAACAAGAATTATGTTTATCGAGCTACATGAAATTGAAATTATACATTCAGTTTGTATTTGTTGAAAGAAATTAAAGAAGATAAAATAAAACAGCAATGCTGAATTCCTTAATGAAAAACATGTTAATCAATGTAACCTGAATTTCAGACTTACCATACTTGGAGAGGGACAACATATTCCAGAAATTATCAAACGGGAGGGATTTTATTGAGTCCTCAGTTTTTGACTCTGCTAAAGAGATTGTTGTCGATCATCTAGAGAAGATATGGCTACGTTTTCTTAAGGAAGATTTAAAAACATTTTTAGAGTAAGTTATTGTTATTGTTATTTATCATTGAATCATTCAACTTTTTGTGGTCTGCTTTCATTGTAACTCTTCAGATAAAGAGCATGAGAAGACTTCAATGACATTACTGGTTTGTTTAAAAATTGTATTCAAAATGTCAGTCTGAAAGAAAAATATCATTGGAAAAGTAGGCTTAGATTATAAGCGTAACCTAGCTTTTAAAGTCACGCGAGTCCAAGGATTTAAGCTTTTCTTAAAGTATGGCATTAAACCCCAAATCACACAAACAAACAAGTCATTGTTCAAGTCTGGATACTGTAAAAAAAAGAGCAGTTGTTTTATGTATTTAAACACCAAATTTTTCTTACTATGTCATATTGTTGACCTCTTATTTTAAGGTCGCCCTATGAGGGAACGGGTCGACCATGGCCCTGCAGAATACTCCCTCGGCTTCCTCGTTCGATCATAAGAGGCGAGAAAAGAGGCTGCTTTTTGTTGCCCTGGTGTTCGCAGAGCTAAAGGGTAACTGGAAGCAGATTTGTTTGTGATGTTCTGTATTTGTGTCCATCGTCATATAAGTGAAATACCCGACGTTAAACACCAATCAAACAAACAAACAAATATTTTAAGGTCTATATTAATTTGTTTCTCCTTACAGTTGTAGATTTGGATGTGATGAGAGATCGGCCCCGCCTGACACTGCCTCAGTTGTAGAAATTACAGAGACCGATGACAACCAAATACTTATAACTAGGCCCAGGCCGTGGGTGAAAAGGTATGTCAACTTCTTTAAGGTATATGTTGAAAACTTTTTTGGTTAGGTGAGAAACAAACTGGCTTATATGGGCAGTGCTAAAGTTTAGTTTAATGTAACCAAAGCAAATCAATTTTTGAGGGTATACCAAGATTAAGTTGTCGGTTGACAAGCTACTTTAAAAAGCTTATTAATGTACTTTTTTTTTTATTAGAGGCTGCTCACCTACTAATAAATCTGACTAATATATTGATGATTTCAACCTTTTTTGTTTTTTTAAGGCGTGGCAAAATCATAGAGCATTCTTAGCATGGCTAGCCTGTATGCTAAACTTTTCTTGTAACAGATTATTATACACCAGTCCAAAAACTTATTTATTTTTTTCTGAGATTTTCTTATCAGATGTTTTATACTGCTCTCACCATTCTGGTGAAAAAATATCTTTTTTCAAAAATATATTTACCATTATTTTCATGTGAGTGAAATATCCTTGAGTTAGGTGTATGAGTGAGTCACACGATGTGTCTCTGGCAATCTCAGATGTGGTGGTTTCCTCTTGGTTTTCCACTGTTTTTAAGAAAGGAACAGTGTGAAATAGAAAGTCCTTCGTCACATAAGTGAAATACCCTAAATAGGACATTAAACCCCAATCATTACAATCCCTTAGTACCATCATAAACCCTTAACATGTCTTAGTACATGGTTGAACCACTGGAGGAAAATAAAGTTCCTGACATTTCCAAGCTTATGGTAGTGTGGCAAACTACCATTTGAATACATTTGGCATGAAAGGGAAATAACTATGAACACGGAGTAAATACAAATCATTAAATTGATTTTTGATCCAGTATAGAGCAATTAAGGTTAACAAAGTACCAGCTAATTACAGGTCACCATCTGTTAAACATACAGTGTTCTTCTTAATGCTGTGGGTCATTAAGATACGTTGAAATCATTAATTAATACTTTAATAGTAGTGTAATGTAAAACTCTAATAATGCTTTGATGTAAATTTCTTATTTATTTGGAAAGAAACAAACAATTTTAATATAAGTTATATCCCTGGTTTAAAATGATATTTTAACTGTTCCAGTCAGCAGGGAATTAGGCAATGAAAGTCAATCAATACATTTACACACATTTTATACTGATATATATATATTTATATAAATATATATACCAAAACAAAGGTGTAAATATTTATGAAACTTACAGTAATACAAGGATCTTAGTTACATTACCCTGGTTTCCTACTGATAACTCATTCAGGATCTACTTATATTGGCTTCCCCTTTGACCTTTGAGCAATAAAATCATCGGTTGTTTATAGACAAAATGATTAAAGGGAACGTTGGTTTCTAAAACTCAGGTATCCAGCCTCATCAGACTCTGAGAGAGCACGGCGGCTGCATTCTTCACTCTCATTGGCCGAAAGTATGGACGAAGAAAAACTGGCAGAGAAAAAACGACTTGCAAGGGAAAGACGTAAAGAAATGGAGAAGGAAAGAAGAAAAGCTATCCGGGCTGCAAAAATGAGACAAAAAGCTGCTAAATCCAAGAAAGCACAATCTGATAATGTAAGACACTAAATTTGATTTCTGTAATCTTAGCAAAATGTTTTAGTTGAATAAACACCATTAGTTCTAATGACACTTTGGTGCAGTCCAACTTTTTAAAGTTTTTAAAGCCTGGATGATTAAGGAATATTGCCTATTAGTTTAGAATAAAAGGATATCTGGATGCATCTTGAAGACTAATTAGGATCCTGAAGTGATGTTGTTGTTGTATGTGTGTTTAGGGTGATGGCCAGTCTCACCCTGAAGGGGACTACACTGACAACCAGACGGGGGAACCAAAACCTCTACACTTTGTGGAAATGGCCACTAACAAACAGTGAGTTACCTTTTATTGTTTCACATCAAATTGGCATTCTGTAAATAATTGTAAATCTTCAAAACTTGTGTCAGTAAATTTGTTATAATATGAGGATTTGTGAATGACTACATGTACCTCAGTTTAAACATCATGGTTTCTTTAACTGAAATCTCTTTTGAATAAGTTCAAGTGTTAGGTTTGGTAACAGTCCTTTTTCTAAAAGCCTCTGATGCAAAAGTACATGTAAGTGTGTCCAAAAATCTTATATGTTTTCTCCTAGCTGAAGTTACAGACGATGAGACACCTGTCTGTTTGCCCTAATAGTTACAATAAGGGAAAAATAGGTATTGGATGATGGCAATGTCTGTTTATCTCTTGTCCGTACCATGATTGAAACATGTTATACAAAATGTTTTCTTAGGATTGTAAACATCTTTAAGAAGTATCTTCAAGCCAGGGACAACCGTGACCTTGTGAATGTTGTCAACTTGTTCATGGACATACAAGCATATCAGAATATAGGGGGCGCTGGCAAGGAGATAAAACAGAAGAAATCTAATCAAGCCACCTTAATTCACAAGTAAGTATTACAATTAAACTCTTATTAGACAATCTGCTGGTGTAAATTTTCAGCAATTACAGTGTATTTGTGATAAACAGGGTTTCTTTAAACTGTGTGTTTGATAATTGTAGGTTTGCTTCAGGTGAACTATCATACTCAAGGGTATTTCATTGCTCTTCCTTACATAAATACAGTGGAAAATCAAGAGGAAAGCCTCAAACTACAACCCTTTTCTCTACAATAAAAATATATCATTAATAACACCCACTTCTATATTTTCTGTGGAGATAATTTATAGCATAAGCTTTGTTTTTGACTTTCTGGCTTTTCATTGACAATTATTATCTGTGTTAGGACATACCTGGAAAAGTCAGGTAAACGACACATCCCAATGCCTGAAGAAATAACAGGTAAAATCACAGCGGATAAAGACCGACCTAAAACACCTACCCTTAAGGAAATCCAATCACATCTTTTACCAACAGTGGATGAAACCTTCCAGTCCTTTATTGAGGTAAGCTCTTGTCACCTAACAGCTTCTAACAGCAACCGACAGATATTGCATTTTAATATTTCTGTTGGTTATTCATGTTATTTTGTTTAGAATTGACATTCCTTTCCAATGGTGATTCTTTGATTATATATGCCCTGGATATTGCTCATAAACCAGGTTATGCTTGAAAATAACCAATTACTGGATTTAAACAGATAAGACTGGTTTTCTGAAAGTTTCCTCGGTTTCCCCTCATCCATTTTAACTTTATGTTCTCAGAGCACACCCTAAAAAATCTTATTGACCTTTAATTTTTTTGGTTTGTTTGATTGTTTGTTTTCCCTCACTATGTTTTTGTATAGATTCAGTCAGAAAGTGTTGGCATTGACCCTCAAACTTTATCCTCCATGTCAAGATCAGAGATTGCCATGAAATTAGATGCTGACTCCTCTGGTATCTCCTCCTGGAATAAGAGAAAAGGGAAACAAGGAAAGGTAAGCAATCTATTTGATACAATAATCCTTCCTCTCTGTTAATAATTAGTTTTCATTAGACTGATACCAATACCATAATTAAAATTGGAATCCTTGATAACTGATAAGGTGTGAATGTCTGTACTAGGTCAACTACCCAACTTGGTCATTACAAAAGTGTTTTTGAGATATGTTATGTAGAAAGGCGTACACTTATGACCCAATTTAATTAACCATATTTCATGCTTCAAAGTTTTTGTAAGAATTTCACGGTATGGTTCTTATTCTGATTTGTTTAGACGGTGACAGATTTACTAAGTTCTGATTGCCTATCTTGTCATCATAAAGGTGAAATATTCAGTCTTAAGATCTAGAATGTCCTCAAAAACTGTGAAGTCATCTACAGATTCTGAAGAAAAATATTGTCAGCAGAATTCCACCTGTTCGGGTTAGTGAACTAAGCAGCAACTCACAACTGATTTGTTTCGGTGTCTTGCACTGATTACTTGTAAAATCAATTTTTGACTTCTCTACTTGTCTTGTCATCTTGAGAAGGAAGTCGATTAACTTTTTTTCTCCTGATTAACATGAAATCTAATGATCTAGTCTGATGAAGATGATGGTGAGGTGACACCAATGAGAGATGATCTCTCAAAAGACGAGGAGGAAAATGTTGAACAAACCTCAGACATAACAGAGCGTAAACCAAGAGTTAGATTCACGTCACAGTCTAGCCAATCAAATCTTAAAAAAGGGGAAACCAGGAATTCAAAAACCCGATCATGGCAGCGAGTTCAAAAGGCTGTCAAAGGGGTCAGTCAGTGTGGTAGCTGTGGCTTTGTTATATGATAACCACTTAAACGTTTATACGAATTATGCTTTTACTAATTCTCTGCTAAATCCATACGTTATGAGTGTTCATTATGCTGAGGTGGGATGGTGAAGGAAAAAAAAAAAATACAGATGTTTGTGTGGAAATATGCCGCTTAATTTACAGATTGCTTTGTTCCCTTATTATCACGATAGTGTCTCAAATAATTATATCTGGCTTCCCTTTTAGTGACATATTTACGATAAATTATCACATACAATTAAGAAATCCGTATGGTAACTTTTTATGTTGTACATCAGAATTATCTCACTGAATAACACTTAAATATCTTTTTATTGGTGGCCGAAAAATGAATTATTATTAGTCCCTATTTCTTGCTGTTAGCTTTATGAACTTGAGGCTTTGTTATTGTGTGCTGAGTGAAGTTTGTTGACCTTTGACACGCACAGCATGCTGGGAAAGTGAAGCGAGGTGAGAACCATACAAATCAGTAGGTGTAAACAAGGTTACATGAGGTTACACTTTGTAAGATAGGTTAGACTGCTGTCACTTACGAAATAAGGTAGTTCTTTTATTTCGCTGTGCTGGACTTGTGTTGGACCATGATGACACAAAAAACTTGAAATGAAGTTGGATAGTTTTAGCAATTGTTTCACGGATTACACTTTTATCTGAATCTAATATGAAAATTTGATGTAATCGATCTTCCAACACTGAGACATCTGGAAAACATGGTCCTCTGTGGTGGTCTTCATCGTGGAAGAGGAGCAAGGTTTATATAGTTATTCATTGTAGATGAGCCCTCTGGTTAAGGGCAGTTTGTTTGAAGAGTAGAAGTGCTGTCTTTACTTAGCACTGGAGGAAAAGTCACTTTCCAACTTTATTGAAATGCTTCACATCTTGGTTGTGCTAGTGTCAATTATTGCTGGAACACACTGCCGTCATATAAATGAAAAACCTTCAAACACAGCTTAAAACACTAATGAGTCAGTGACAACGTTTATATTGTGTATAGTTATCTCCCCTGGTATTACAGATTGAACTCAGCAGTGAGAAATCCATGTCAGCATCATTATTCACTAACAGGAAAAAGAAGAAGGTAGTAATTATGAAATGGAGCACTTCAGTATTTATTTTCCCTTCACAGATTTCAATTGTCTTCCTCTGCACCTTTACACTGTTCTATATTTTCACTGCACGATGATGTACACATTGTTTGCATTCTTTGATATATATAATTCTCACACTGAGATATGTTAAATGCATGTGCTTAGTTGTGCTGGTTTCATATACAGATACAAATGTATGTCAAAAGTAAGTTTTTAAAATTTATTTAAAAGTTTATTTTGTTAAAAGATTTGAATATATTCTTACTGGACTTCATATACATGTTGTGTAATTGCTTGTTGTTATGCCTTTATTTAAACATTCCCTCCTCTGCTGTATATGTGTGCTGTGGAGTATTTTTATATCATGTTTGCTTTATGGTGAAATATTTGTGTGTTGATTTGGAAGAAGGAATAGATACCATATGACTAAATTTATCTTTATTCATGAATAATAAATACTCTCTGAGATTTAATTTAACCGGTTTGAAATATGTTCTCATTGGCTGGACACTCCGCCACATTAGTCAAATTATTAATTCTTACATAAAAGAAAACAAATAATTCCACAATTGTACATTGTAATAATGTGGCTGCTTTGTTTTTCTATATGGTTTGTTTCTAAAATGCTTTTTATTTTTTATATGAGTATATGTATTGAAATATTGTTTCTTAATTATGTTTTATTATTTTGATATTCTGTTTCTTATGAATTAGCATGATGTTTATGCACTTTGTCAATACTCATAAATTAATGATATACATAACTATTTTTCACCTGTTCAATATCATCTCAATTAAAAGAATTGATGCAATACTGGGTTTCTCTGTTGTATTTCTTGGCAATAGGAAATATTGTAAAGTACATGAGAATTACATTTTTCTCTTAAAAAAATACTAGCTGTACAATAAATTAAGAAATACCTTCTCATTGATGGAAATGAACTACATGTAATTGTAAGTTTAAGCGAAAGTGATCCGATGACTCAGGTAAAATGGTGTGTTTTCTATTAGAGTGCTGCTAGGAATTGTGCAGCTGCTATTATGGTATATTGCATCATCTGTAGTTATAGTGAATCCAAAACTAGTGTTACAGGGGGATGTAGGAAGCAGTATAAATTTGTCTACAGCCTTAACTTTGTCATTATGTTCTTTGAAAAATGTTTATTACATTTAATTATCCCCTTCCCTATTTTTTTCACCCCCCGTTATAAAAACTGTTTTTACCTGTTGTTGAAACGTACCTGATATTTTCGATTCCTCAGCAGACCGGTCGTTACCAGCCATCAAAGGATGATAAGGTGGGCTTCCTGATGGCACTCAACCAATCCGTGTTTGGTCGCATCTCTATACAACTATTATACTTCTTTAAATACCTCATCAAACATGGTGAGGAGGATGGAAATCCTTTGATAGACAGAGATCTTTTCTTCTACCTGGAAGTGCAAAAATTTAAGGTATGTATTTTTCAATGTGAGTTGTGCAAATGGTTTAGAACTTAGTAAATGACACTGTAACAAAGAAAAAAACTAAGAAATCTAATTATTTTTCCACATAGATTTTTCTTTTATTGATCAGGATATTTGGGATCATAGCTATGACATAGAAAGTGTGAAAAAATCGTTAAATAGATGCATTATTTTTAAATCTCTCCTGGTTAGTCATGTTTCTTATGTCAATTTACACCTGATGAAGATACAGGCATTTGTATCGAAACGTTGTGTCCTATCACAAAACAAGAAGTGGTTATCCAGAAGTTGTATAATTATTTTACTCCACTTCTAAATGTCGTTCAAAACTTATGTTTCTTACGATTCTATGCTTTTCCATGACAGGAATGTAGTCACGTGTTTGCAGATGAGGAGATGTTAAAAAGGAAGGTTCAGTGTATTGTAGACTGTTTTCTGGAATCCATTACACCACCTAATGTTCAGGTAAATGACCAAATGTAGTGTACTATTGAACCATAAAACCTTTACGGTCTTCAACCTCTGAATATTATTACATGGAGTGGATATGATCACTTATGCACTGTATATAGGTGCCATTTTTTGTTTCATGGTGAAATGTTTTTTTTTGTTTCTAGTTAATGACCTAGAATATGTCATGTTTTAATACTACCATAATATATACAGGATGAAATAAATGATCAAATATCCTCTCACAGTGTCCGTGATCTAGAAGTTGACAGCTCCTGTCATGAAACATACTATCCATGAAACAGAGATCAGATTGGCCCTTTTCTAAATGAGCTATATATGCTATCACTTAATTAAAACTGGGAAAAATATATTAACCCCACATTAAAATAAATGTGGATATGGGTTTGTGAGATAAATTTGTATTAGCAGTACCTTTACAAGCTTATAATCTTTTGTGGATAAAATAGAGTTTTTGAGCCTTTATTGTGCTGTTCAAAGAATGCACTTTATATGTGTAAGCAAAACAAAAAACATGCTATAAACTTATATTTTTTTCCACATTTTATTTATTATTGGTAGCTTGTATTTTGTAAACAGATTAGTGTGTCTGCGGAGATCCAACAGAAGACGTTGAAAGCGGCTCAGAGATACGTGAGCGGGAAGGAGGTATCCTCGACAGTGTTTGATGAGGCTCAGTATGCAGTCTTTAAAGATCTGTTACCTTACTGGGCGGGGTTCAGAAAGAGTCAAACACCACAAGATCTCTCCAGAGTTCCCAGTATGATTTCTTATACTAACTCTATAGTAGTTAGAACGGTTTGATAACACAATATTCTAGAAAGCCAGGGAGTGGTGTTTATATAGACAGTTTTTCTGGACCTTTTTATTCCAAAAGAGGTGCTATTGTATTGTATGTGTGCTTGTTGTAACTTTGAAGCTAGACCTGTCATTTTAGAATGTTTTGTTGAAATAGTTTTAAATTAAGTCCAGAAATTTTTTTTGTGTGAAAACATCATTTATTATCAAAATTCAAATTGATAGTCCAGGCATCTGATCTTTTAAAGCTCTTGCATATTATACAGTATTTTCTTCTTGATCCTAAAATCTTGGAAGTAATGTACATTAAATAGCATTTGTAAAATTGGATCTTTTTTTGTCATATCTGTTTGCAACACATATTCCTCACAACTACAGTTTCATGATGCCTTTAAAATGCACATTTCACAAATTGACAGTCATGTCATCAATAGAAATAAACGTCAAAAACTGAGGTAATGCTTGACCGCTCTGTGACAAGATATATAAATGACCTCACCTTACTCAGAGGTCAGCTGCTAGCCCGCTTTCCTTGCCACTCAACCTCATCTACCAGAAACAAAATTTAATGTGTAGTTTTCTGATAAAAAGATGAAGCCAAACCTTTTTTATTCAGTAAGAGAGAAGAAATAATTTTTTTTTTTTTTCTAAAATGTCCTCAAGAAACAATTTTAAAGGAATCAAGAACATTTGATTTACTCATGTTATAAAGGGGCTTGAAAAAGCTGATGCTAAATGCACAGTATGAAAACAATATCTAGTTTTTGGGCTCATACAATCCATATCATGTATTTCTGTGTTTTTGTCATATTTTTAGCCACAAAGTTACAGAAGTTGTTACGTAAGCGTTTAGAAGCTATTGAGGCGTACCAGATGCCTGGCAGGAGGTTCAGTCTCCCTGAAATCCCGGGTATTAATACAGCCACGTACTCGTTCACGTTACATGAAGGAATCAAATGTAGAGTAAGTAGTTTTATTAAGCAATTTTTGCACACTTTCCTTAAGTGCAAAATGTTATTAGTCAGTTTCGTCTGTAATAGCTCGGTACTAACCCTGTTTATATAAGCTTGCTATTCTAAACAAAACATATTCACTGATGTAATTTCAGCCGTGTTATCTTGTTGAGGAAAATAATAAATTAATACTGCACAGTTTTGTATCGTTTCCGAAATGTTATTTAAGTTTTGGGACAACTGTATTAAACTATTAACATTATGTAATCAAATATATCACCTAATCTGGAACCCATGTAGTATTTTTGTTTCACGTCCTTTACCTTGAAATAGCAGGTGGTCAGAGTGAGCTCCCTCACAGGGCGTCTGCACTTATTAATCCTGCTTCAATGTACCGTTTATCAGATCGAGTCTGCCTGTATATGAGCGAGTCACACATTGTGGCTCCAACAACCCCGGAGGTTGTTTTTATGAGGTTTCCTCTCAGTTTTCCGCCATAATAAGGCAAGGTCGTCATAAGTGAAATACCCTTGAGTACCACGTTAAACCCCAATCAAACAATCCTCTCCGAGCTAAGAGAAACCAGAAGTCAGTATGTGTCTGTCCTGTGACTGTCCACTTGTAGTTTGTTTGATGCAGACAGTGTTTTCCTGCACCAGTTAAGTTGGCATGTCGTCATATAAGTGAAATAACTAAGTGTGTCTTATAACCCCAATCAAACAAACAATCAAATAAAGTTACAAAGGATCTGATTTTGTAACATAATTTGCTGATATTGCATCCCCTGATGAATTAATGGAAACCATTAAAGCCAATATAAACTCTATCCTAATTTATTCAGGTTTTGTCAGATGGTAGGTCAGAGGTCAATTCTGCCCAGTCCCTGACTCCCACTGAGTCTATGTGTGAGTTAAACCAAGGGTCGCTTCACTCTTACTCAATCCTTATTGGATTTTGTGGCTTCTGTTTGAATGCACTAGTAGAGTTTCCATTTGCGCTTTTAAATATGTTTTTTTGTGTTGTGTAGAAAGTATTTTTATTATTTTGGGAAAGCACTTTATTATTACAAATGTTAGTTCAAAATTTTTTCTAGGCTGATCAAATCCCGTAGTGGAATATATTAATATTACCGTATGGACCTTAGTTTGCAAATATTTTAACTCATGTCTGTTCTAAAAAAATATTCCACAAAAATAAATTTTGATACATAAATTTTTGCTAATTTTTCATTGTCTCAAATATAGAAAGAATTGCAGGCAGAAATGTATATAGATTCTGGAGATAATAAATGATTAATTTCTGTATTGTGTATTTATATACATGTATGTGTTGTATGATACTTTGGTTATACAAATTTAAATATAAAGTTATATGAAGGTATGCTGGATGTTATAAGTTTGTACAAAATTGACTGTTCACTTCATCTGTCACTTTCATTTCTGCTTTTGTGTTGGTTAGTTTTGTGGTAGACTTATAGTACATGTTTATATTTTGTCATTCTGCGGGCTTTGTATGCTTGTTTCTACCTGTGAGAGATCATCACTGAAATACACAGATATGGTCAAATTCTTGTCACCTTTTCCATACAATAAAAACAATTTGGGGTGGAGCAAGCTTCTTTCACGATGCTGACTGATCAGAAACCACTCTGATGAGGTGTGAATGTTTAGCTTGACCTGATAAAATTAACTTTGGTTGTTGTCAGTGATGTCTAAGGTGGTTTACTTTACCCATTTAGCTGATACATCATTGAAAGCCATTATAAATACTGACATTTTTGTAGCAATGTGGTATATGAACATCCACTTCTGTCTTAAACATACATCTAACTATAGCTTGTTAGGAATCCAAAGAATTGAAATTTCTTATAAAATATGTTGTTTTTATTTGACTGACCTACATATAACTGTATAATACTTCTGTGCATTTCTTCAACTGTAACCTGAAGCACACTCATATATTTGTTCAGTTTTAATTTTAATGGCTAATAAGAATAGGTTTTAATCATTTTTAGGACGGTGGACTAGATGACATGGCAGGACCTACACCGGGTCCAGATAAGAGAGAGCCGACCAGTCGTCAGGGGCGACTCAGCGTGGCCCCCAATTCTGATGTATATCGGAAACGCTCTAGAGGGGGTTACGTAACAACTCCAAGTACTGCAGCATCTTCTACAGGCTTTATGAGGAGTTCTCTGGCTGTGAGATAACATGATTGATAAAGTGCAACCAAAATCCTGTGGCCAAAATATACACTCTGTGTACCCCGGTGCTCTCTGGGCTAAGAGGGCAACACAACACCCATTTATTATCACATCTTTGTTTTTTGAGTTGTGATTGTCTTGTGAAGTTGAGAGGGATTTCCTTTACCCATTGGCTGTCAGGTTATTGTATAAATGAAATAACCTTAGAAAAGTGGTCAATCCAGTATACTTATACTCTTTGTGTCTTCACTACAGACTGACTATGGACTGACAAACAGTATTAGCTTAAGTGTAATATGTATATTAATCTTTCAGATGTTGTTTAAGTATTAACGTGTGCCAATCATTTGACGCCTGATACATGTAGGTCAAACAAGTCTATTCAATGAAAAAGGTTGATATCGTTTTTGTAAACTTTATATTAAAAGAAACGATTTTTTGCAATCAAAATAAAATCATTCCAATTCATTTATTCAACACAATTTATGTATGGGAGTTAGGTTTATAATGAAACTTTCCCTGATAGTCTAGCTACATATTTGACTAATATTTTCAATACCATGTAAATTTGAATTCCCTTGTCTCACAGTATGTCCAGCCTTGGTTCCCAAGTACAACTTGAGATTAAGATCTTTTGAGAAATTTGTCTCTTCAGGGTTTATCAAGCACACGCATCGGTTTTAATTACGCTGGAACTCCATTAGTAATTTTATGACAGGAAGAAAAAAATAATTTAGAAAGTTTAACTTTACTGGTATTGTTTTTTAACTCAACTTATTACATCTGTAATGATTGATCTAATGATAAAGAAACAGAATTCTACCAAAATGTCCACATGTGTCATCCTAGCTCAGACTGTCATGCTTATACTAATACAAAATGACATCTTACCGTCCCTAATTTCTAGTTGTCATTTCAATAAAATGGGGAATGTAAGACGTTTATCCAAAGGTTTTGAGTTATGACATTATGACAACAGAGTGACGTCACGTTGCGAAATGATGTTACCACTTTATGGCACGGTACTTTAACATTGCGGATAGTTTATTTCCAAGAAAATATAGCTTTAAAATGTAACTTTTGCAAAAAATTATGTTAAAAATTGTGGATTAGCCCTCGCTTGCTGTAAACCGCTTACGTTATTTAGCAAACGGATGCACTCTGTTGTCGGAACGTCATATCTGGAAACCCCCATATTATAACTAGGCTCATATTTGTACATCTATTTGGTGTTTTTGATTTCTGTATTGTTGAAACTTATTTATCTGCCAAAAAATTGCACAAGTTCAAGAGGGTGTAGGTTTTGCAAATGTGCAACTATGAACAGTATTTAACTTGATATTACTATTAGGAAAAACCTATATTGCTTTGTAGATAACAAATCTGATGCAATGAATTTCTTTTATAACCAGATTTATTACTTATTTTATTTTTTAAACAATGCAATCTGTTGAAAATAAGTTGTAGTGTGTTTATTATCGTATAATCTCAGCTTGATGTTTTCTATATTGACTAAGTTTGTATGATCAGTACTGGGATTGAATGAACCTTGATATAAATAGGTCAACAGATATGTATTCCTTGAGAACTGTCAGAATTCACTTGTAATAGTGGAGTTTTATCCATTTGAGCCTAATAACTAAGGATTCAAATTCTGGTGAAGGCCTGCACATTAATCTGTTATTTTATTATTTTCATTAATAAAGATTTATAAAAAGTGTTAATAATGTGGTAACTGCTGTCACATGAATCTCATTTGTAAAATAAATTTTTTTTTTTTTAAAGAAACCCATATAAATATTTATTTTACGTATTGATTATCATTCTATTTTGGATCAGAATTTTTTTCTTAGAAAAGATGTATTCATTTTCAAAGCTTCTGTGATCTATTTATATACAATTTAATAAAGCTAGTGTCTGTCGTAATAGAATGTCAAGGTTATGTGTTTTATAAAAACAATTACAAAAGTCCAACAACACTTGTGTTTCAATATTGTTTCACAGACACCCTATGTTTAGTAACAGGTCATTCATGTTACAGGGCGTGTTAGCGAATCTGTCAACTGATCTTTCTCAATGTACCGCTCATAGGTCTGGGTCCATCTGTTGCCATCAAGTGTATGAGTGAGGCGCCGGTGGGTTTCATGTGGGTTTTCACTGTAAGCGAGGAGCCGGGTGAAATGAACAATAAATTGCATATAAGTGAAATATCCATGAATCTGACATTTAACACCAGCAAAACTAAGATGTGAAGAGTTTCCATAATGTTGGAAAGTTCATTTTCTCCACTGCTCCAGTAAAGACAGCATTGCTACTCTTCTACCAAACTGCCCTTAGCCAGCCACAGGGCTGTTTATCTTGTAAAGGTGTTTGGTTAGCGTTTAACCAAACTAGGCACGTCTGATACAACTCACTCAACAAACATCCAGACACCCTGCCCAGTCACAGTTCACCTATGTAGCAGGGTTGTTTCATTTAAATCAGTTGATTTAAATCATTGATTTAAATCATGATTTAAATCAGCTTAAAAAAATCATGATTTAAATCAAA
>JARFOD010079448.1:0-21801 GCA_031763545.1 Mopalia muscosa
AAAACCACTTTTCTTGTATGTTCAACTTATCGACATCCAAACGAGTGTGAAGTTTCTTTTTTGACTGAGTTTATTTAGCTTTGTTCGCGCATTCTAGAGAGCATTACTAACATACATACAGCAATTTTCTAGGTCAAGCCTTTATTTGTGCCATGTTTTACTTTCAGGAAGTTCTCTTAAGAAACATTTAATATTTTTAAACCGAACTTCCTATAATTTTCAGTCAGCTATAGAAGTTATGCGTTTAGTCAAGGGTTTATATCTGTTTGTGAAGCGTATTTTGAAAACCAACTTTACCTGACTTGATTGTCTACCTTCCTGATCCTGATGAAAGCTAATTTTAGTCATGCCGATTGAAAAAACACAAATTATTCCCACCAAAAACAGAAACCAACCAGAAACGGCTAGAAAGACAAGTGTATTGAATAAAGACTTGAAACTGAGGAGATGGCCTACTGGTTAAGGCGATATAAACTAAGAATAGAAATATAGTATAATACTACGATTGATGGGTGATTGAATCCTGTACAATAATTGACAGAACACGAATTCCCTAACTACTCCATGTAAATATGTAGAGAAGTTCATAAGTTCGTGTTTGATTCATTAAAAACAACCCACGCATGCGTCTCAAAGAATTAACTTCATGTTTGGATTTTTTCTTTGTATATCTTTGGGGATTTTTTAGCTTTACTCACTTTTGTTATTTTTTTAGATGTATTTGGTTATCAATTGTTAATTAAAGTTCGACATGAGGACGCATTTTGGAGAAACTAAATCACTTTGTTTTTCACCTGGATAAATACCCGTTCTTCCCTAAGAAATAATTACCGATAAACTGTCTGCACACACAACCTTTTTAACTGTTGACCGATGAAATCTTATTTTATGTCGGCAGCAGTATTACAAGTCAGGACCGTGCAGCTGATTGGCTTTAACAAAGGAGTGGCTTTCATTCGTGTGGAAACAGATAGCGCTCGGCGGTATAGCTGAAACCTCTGTGTGCGTCTGCTTTAATTCTCCCCTTTTTACACGATTCCCCTGCTTGTTCTTTCAAACGCCAAGAAACTTTGAAACACAAACATCTTTTGGATTATTTTGCACACTATGGTGCAGTGTTGATATGGAGTTTCTTGTTTCCTACTCTCGGGGCTAAGAGAAACATACAGGAGATCTGTTTGTGATGTCGTATTGCGCTCTGTGACTGTCCTGCTGTTCCTGTCACCTGTCTTTGTTTGTTTTGTTTGTTATTAATTTTAGTACAATTTTGGCACAGACACCACTTTCATTGAGGTATTTTCACACACATTGATTACAGGCTTGTCTGTGTCGCTGATGACCAGGTGTTTGATTCAATAATATTTCAACAGCAGACTTATTGTACATGTTTGTGGATAAGTTATACAATTCACTAAAGCTATCAGCCACTTGTAGTTGTTGGTCCTTGGTTAACCTGACCCACACAAGACACGAAACTGTGTCATGATACCTGAATTGATATGCCATTTACTGTGTATTATAGTCCGACTTTCATAACATCAAATATTAACAAATATCACATCAGCTTTGTATGCCTACCTACGAAAACGCAGTGTTATTCACGATCAGCTGTTGTTGACGTGTTTTCCTGCTGGTTTGTTAAGTGTCACGCAACAACTACGGACCATCCTCTAAAATGTGACAATAATCAGATGTATACAAACAAATGCGTATTTGTTGTTTGAAAATATATTGGTGAAATAGCACGAATTTATTCACTCACAAATGTAGAATTGCGCTGCATTGAACAAAATGACCGGATTGCATTCTAATTGCCTACATGATAATAAACAAATGTGTTTTATATTAAAAATACTGACAAACAATGAAGAGTGTAATTTAAAACAAGACAAATCTTCTCAGTGTACGCTTCAAAACCATCAACCCTTAGGTCAGACAAGCCCTCATATTATTATTAACCGGTAATACGTCGTTTAACCCAATGAAACTAAGAAATTCAAGAAAAAAAGAATATTAAGTGCTGCTCGAATGGTGTAAATTAAGTCAGAATAAGTCCTACTTTAACTCTTTTTCCTTCTGGTACTATGGATTTGATTGACGTATGCATCCCACTGCACACACTGTGTTTGTGCGTTCCTCGGTGTCTCTTAAAGAAAATTAATTTACACCACTTTGTTATATTAGAGACGACACACTTAAGAGACATAGTCACGCGACACACTCCACATTATATTGAATTATATGGCCGCTTAGAAGCGGTTTAGGAATTACGTGTCTTACACGAAGTATATTTATAGGTATGGACAACCCAACGTTAAGAATGCCTAATACAGCTACAAAGAATAAGAGATAAAATTTAAAAAAAAAATGTATAAAGGACAAAAGCTCTTTTAAATAAATAAAAAAGGAGGAGAGCATTATCTAATGCCATTTTAATGTCATATATAGATGCATGTAGTAGATTCGTACAACAATGGTCTTTGTTAGAGAGACTACTCAGGTTGAACCTTAAAGCACGAATAGTCCCTTTCCTTAAGAGAAAACAGAAACGAATGTATAAATGATGTCACTGTGACCGATACAGCATTCTGAATAATTGGCTCGTTATACGCATACACGGCTGATTCCATATTACTTTATTCTGCGCATAGGGATCGTTCCTGAGAACCGTATAGTTTTACAAAGCTATATGTTTTACCTCACTTACTCTGATAATTGGTACTCCACACTTGTTATCCACTAAGACAGGTACAAATTGTTAACTGGACAGAGAAAAGAAAATAACTTATGCGTCAGTGGATAACATCGTGTACTATAAATACGAATCCGCATAGTTGCTTGGATATGCCACACGCTAATAGGCTGATAAAGGAAAGGATGTTGATAATGATCTTGTCATGATGGCTTTCAGAGAATCTTTAGCCCCACAGTATGGAACAGGTATTAGTGGGAAAATACAACATATTAATAATGATGGTACATATAAAAGCTTTTTTTAAACAGGATATATGACAATATTTCTATTTAACAAACGTTATTAAAGTCAATAGATTTTGAGGTACATGTATATACACACACACACTCACAAGATGTAGAATTCAATGAGATGTCAACCTTCTATGGTTTAAAACATTTCTATCATAAAATGAATGATAAAGCAAAGCACAGGTTTAATTATATAAACTAACTATAATTTTGTTAATATCACAAATTCAATGAAGCGATTGTTCAATAAGAACATTTACGCTAGCTTATTAACAGTAAAAGTTAAGTTATGTTATTATGGCTTAGCCATTTACTGCCTTTCGCCCAAGGATCAATAAACAGATACATGATGATAAATATAAACAAAAAATTACCGTAGGAATAAAACAGGACAGGTACCACAAATAAACTTTTCTCTTTTCTAAGGCCTTGAAAATACATAATGACAGATTTTTAAGCTGACCTCTAGAGCATATACAAAGCTTTTTGGTCGCTATGGTATTAAATTTACCTTAAAATAAGGGAATAAAAACCTTTAATGACATTATTTTCATTATTTAACATGCTCTTCACTTTGGATAAGAGAATGCGAATAAGGCGTTAAGGAGTCTCTACATGTATTATATACAATTATTTACATAATCTTTTCCAGAGTGGTTACATTATATACTATTAAAATGTGATATTTAGAATAAGTTCATTAAATAAATTATTACTTTACTTATTTAAGGGATTTGACCCTATAGGTTATTTAAAAAGAAAGGCTATGTCGAGCAAAATCAAAACGAATGCGAAAGCAGAGATAATAAACAAATTCCAGATTTCCTCATGAGAAAAAATTATTACGGTTAAACTTAACATTAGTGGAAAATGCGGCACTTAATATACACAGAAAAATCCGACTTCACTTTAAAGTTTGATACCTCTAGCAGTATTTATTGTGAAACTCTATACATTTTTTAAGTCCTCTCTAATTTACTTCCACGGTGGTTGGACGGAGCTTTATGATGCCCTGGGGCTCTCAGAGCTAAAGGGGAGCAGGAAGCCGATCTGTTTGTGGTGTCTGTATCTCGTCCTGTTTTTGTCCCTTCTTGTCTTTGTTTGTTGTCA
The DNA here is from genome assembly GCA_031763545.1 of Mopalia muscosa. Lineage (NCBI taxonomy): Eukaryota > Metazoa > Mollusca > Polyplacophora > Chitonida > Mopaliidae > Mopalia > Mopalia muscosa. The sequence continues at coordinate 4,096 of JARFOD010079448.1, forward strand.
GTGGTGTCGAGGGTGGTTTCTTGCACCCATTGGGCTGGCACAGCGTCATATAAGTGAAATATCTGTGAGTACGACGTTAACCCCCCAATAAATCAAACAACAAATCTAATTTACTTCTAGTGAATTGTAAAGTTGAACCAAGCTAGTATCAGTTATACCCTTACTGCATCATTATATTTTAAATAAATGAGATATGTGTAGTATCAGAAGAAATAAAAACTATATGTTTCCTGGCTTTCCAACGGTGTCATGCCATGATACCACTTTCAACCGATTATGGAATGTTGGCACATGTTATGCTTGGCAGCCACTGTCGCGGACTCAGTCCTCTTCAAGGATCGTAATTACCGCCGATGAATGCGCAAGTACCATAGGCATTGTATACATGTGATGCAGAGCTACTGGGCACTGCTCCACGTGGCAACATGTAATAACATTCACTTCATCAGAACCATGGATTGTGAACAACTTAATACAATATAAACAAACATATTTCAGTGCACCATTGAGTTAATCGCCCTGATTGCCGTTTTTGGAAGACAAAAAAAGGTGGTGACTTTTTAAGTATTTTTCGTCATTCAACACGCATTATTTACTACAATATGAGAGTATCCGTAGTACCACAGGTTAACGTCCTTATTTAAGCCAATCAAGTGTGACAAGACAGAAATACGGCGGAGAACTGCAGACTGCGCTGGTGCTGGAGTTCAGTACCACGAACCAGAGTATAATATAGTACTCAATTTCCCTTTGTGGTACAATATTTCTGTTTAGTTTTTCTGCACACGACGGTCATGCATGTGATTGACATTTGAACCCATAGACAGCATGAGCAATTATTCAATGCTGATATGTCATTGTTAAGTGGAACTTAAGTGAAAATGTATTTTACATAGTAACATTTTTTTGTATTAAACGAATTTCACTAATGCGAAAAAGAATTGTACATAAGTAAAATAAAAGCAACACTAACTCGACGTATGTAGAACAAAAGTGGAAGTGATAAAAACGGTTTGCTATATTGGACCGTTGGTCTATGTAGTTGAAGAGATATTGCGACGCCGGTTGGGTTGCTGAAGCCATAAAGCTATTTAAAAGGACTGCAATAATCTGACCTGTTGTCTCTATGATTGGAGTCCCATGATTAATCTGTTTTGAATTTGTTTGCTGTAAAAAGCGTCCGTGATGGTTTTCTCGGCAAATCTGGCTGCCACACCTCCATACGAGTGAAAGAAAGGTGCATGAGAACAACATAAAACTGCAATCAAACAACATATAGAAAATATTGCCACAGTGAAAAGGCATGTACCTGGATCGTCATAGACTTGAAGGCTTCAACAACACACAATACTAGATATGTAGGAAACAGTTATATAAAAGTGGTGTTATTACCAGATTCATTCGTTTATCCTTATACATTACACATTGAAGTGAGTGCTATAGGCGTACACTCGCATCAAGAAACAAACAAAGGTTTTTTTCACAAAAATACAAGAACGCGAGTATGTGACCTCCTTCAAAGCAACACTTTACCGTCTGATCAACTGTTTATATTAACAAAATGACTTAATATGGCATTGTATGGGTTCCTGAACGATCGTCTGTTTGTCTCAATTGACTGTGTGTTCAAAACCATTAAGTATTCCTTTGGAACTGGCCAGACTTGTCTCTTTACTTTGGGATATTCTTGTAGACGCTAGTAGGCTTTCTAGACTGTGCTATACTTGGCGCATCACAAAGTAATAACACCGATTCCTTTCGCAGTCGCACTATGTTGGTAGCTGGGATTCGATCAATTCTTAATGCCCCTTTAAGAGCGCTTCCTTGTTATTCGATAATAACATCAAGAGAAATAGACTGGCAGGATGACGGCCCACGTAGTTTGTTTGTAGAAAACCAAATATAATATCCGACTACATGTGTGCAAGTTGTTTAAGAACAAAAAGACATGCTGAAAAAACACCAGATACACGCGACTTTCATTGTTCGAATAGTATAGCGTAACACCAATGTAACAGATGCACAGTTATCAACGCAAATTGTGAAGTGATCAATGTAAAATATGCTGTGATAACCTTTAGCTGGTGCAGCTATAAAATGACACCGGATAAAGCGCAGAAAAAGTATTTTACCTGTTCTGATTCTAACATGTATTGCCCTACTTAGCTAAGATAGTTTATTCATACTTCCTCTCTTTAAGAACCTTGGGGTTTTTTAATTATGTTACACCCTATCGGAAAATGCTGGCTTGTTTTTTCTTAAATTGAATAGTAGGCCTAGGTATGGATTTTATCATGATTTTATCTGCGGATAGTCTCTATAGGATCAGTTAAATGTCATCTTAAAGTATAGCCTAAAATCCCATTTATAGATACTTATTTCATACTACCGCTGTATCCAGTTTGATTCGATGTAAATACATTCCCAATATATCTACAACACGAAGGTGATCTGCGTCAAATCCGTCGACACGCGAACTCATAGTTTGTCTTTCATGGAACTAACAAAACACGGGAAAGATCGTAATTCAATTTACCGAGTAAGAATAGCGTCTAACCTGATACAATGTATTCATCAGCGAAGATCTTAACTTCAGATTGAATTTTCTTCCCAACAATGATGTACACCAAGGATTTCCATTTGCTTTCGCTAGTGTTAATGTACCTTACAACACTACGTCTCACCTCCCTTAAAGTTTGCATCCCCTCGAGGTTTTTGCGATTGTTCGGTTTCATTGAGACGACATGAAACTACCCGAACAAGAGGCTCGCCATAATAAGCTTTCAGGCTGGTGTTTTGGGTTACGGCTCTTTGTCACATCACAAGGTAATAACGTTGTTGTCGTTTATTTCAGGAGTCTTGCAGCGGGTACTCGACCAGTGCTCAGGTCTATTAAAGTACTTCCTTCATTTCCACCAAGGAATTTAAGTCTGGTACGTCGATATGAAAGCGCCATTTTTTACGGTTGTTCACCATACTACAAATTATTTCCTTTATCAAATTTTTAATGAATTAAATGAATTATAAAATTAGTCGAAGTTTGGCTTATGTTAAGCTTAATCGGTCGGTTTGTTTTACCTTACTTGCCCGTGACAAATCGGTCGGTTTGTTTTACCGTACTCTTAATAATACAGAACCGCTACCATTTATATGTATTTGGTTGAATATGATAACAAACATTTATACGAGTGGTTGACTGTAACAGTACCAAACAACTATCATCCCGACACCACCATTTTGACACAGAACGTTTAATTTATGAAGTCAGATTCTACCCTAGTTTGATTGGGTTGATGTTTAAAATAATTCGTAGCAGCATTATGATGACTGTAAGATTGTGCATTAAGTACTTCTTACACCTAGCTGTAATTGTACTGTAAAGGTTACTATTGAGCAATCCGACAATGGCTGACATGGCCTATTATATGCGACAATTTTACACAACATGATATAATATATTTGACATATTTCGATTTGTTTATAGTGAAAGACGTTACTATAAAGTATTTCGCAGTTTAACTTGTGACAACAGGAAACGATCAGCGGTTTATCACAATTTATGATAACCATAAAAATATCTGGGTTAAGTGTTACTATCTGTAGTACACTGCTAGTTTCACTGTCCAGCTGCATTTATGTAATATTCGGTTGTTGGAATGGCAATGTGTATGCCCCTATATAATAAATATAAACATTTAACAAGTCTCCATCAGAACACATGGGCATTTACATGAATAAACACGGAGTAACTCGCAATATAACACTTTATTTTCATGTGACATCATTGAGTGACAACATTATGGCAGGGATTGAATCAGTTCTCCATGTCACTTTAAAATTGCTCGCATTTTATGGGAAAATAGTATCTTTCGACATATTAAAATGAAATATCAAAACCAGTCTGCCTACGCAATATGATTCATATGTAATCTATATAGTCGATTGTTACACCATGTTCCTCATGGAAATTGAAGCCTCGGGAATTCGGCGAACTTCATACCATTATACTAGCGGACGGATGACTAGATATAGATCGTTTATAAAACAAACGTTGTATATATTCGTGATTTCACCTGACAGGAATGACATAAACACGATTGTTCGAGTTAACGTTAAAAACAAATTGCTTGCATTTTGATGATAGACGATTTGCCTCGTCTAAACAGATTCTGACAATGCTGTAAACAGCCGAAACAGCCAATGTTAGAGATGAATTTAGCACAAGATGTAATAATATATTCGAAAAGCGTTATTAGTATCTGTTGACTGATTGATTTGTGTTCATTTTAATGACGGCGGTGTATTCTAACAATAATTACCACTCACACAACCTGAAAATGTTGAGGGTTTTGATATTGTCGGAAAGTTATTATTCATCAAGTGATAAGTAGTGATGACATTGTTAACCTCTGAACAAACTGCCTTAAGCCAGAAGGCGAGCATTTCTAGGAGTGTCAATCAAAATCATTACATTTCAAATAAATGCTAAATCTCATTTGTAACAAATGGTAAGAGTTCAAATCCTACCTATGTTGAATTACTCCTCTCGTATTATCAACTCTTTAGTCGCTTAGACTCTCTAGATGGTCCTTTTTTCCCTCTAATACCTTGACAGACACTGCCATTGAATGGGATAAATAACGCCACTGTCTCGGTACGAACAATACACAGACCATATAGTGTAAACTGTACACAAATAGCGGCCATCTCTAATCACCTTAACAAATTGAACGCAAGTTTTTTTTCTTCATGCAGATTTCTTTTTGGACGAAAATGTTTTGATGGGGGCAAATATTGAACATCTGATGTATTGGCGAATAGTATCCGAAGTCGTAATCAGCGTTTGTGTGAAGGCTACCATATCCCAGCACATCCACAATGTGAAGTATATATAAATTCAGTTATATACACTAATATTGCTTCACCACTGATACTGTGAATATACTTCAACATATGACACATATTCAGAAATATGGCTGGTTTTCAAGGGCAATCATTAATGCCAATAAGCTAATTGCTCGATTAACTGGCCCAATCGTTCAGTTACAATTTCGCCTGACCAACACAGTAGACACAAGATTGACTGTCCCATTTATCATACGTGCTAAAAATAGCTGCATCGCGTTTCCTTTTCTAGACTGATCATTAAAAAATACTAGAATAGTATATATAATTAATATTTAATTTCAAAACATAATAAAAAAGAAAAAAATATTCGTCATGCTATCTGTCATTATGTAACCGTTTACATTCGTTTGTCTTTCACCGCCGTAAGTATGTTGTTTATTAAAAATCTAATTGAAATAATGCAAGCGATAGAACTGTTTCACAACCCGCGGCTTCTGTTCTGTATGTTTCTCTCTACATTGTTTATATAATTCCGATCACAACGAAATCAATAAAATTCCTCTGTATAGTTTGCATCACTTTCAGTATTTTTTAATTTAAACTAACCAGCGTTCAAGTGATTCTTGTCGTAACTAACTTTATCCCATAAATGAATAAATGTCAGTGTAATATCATGTGCTTTTTCCTCCCTAACTCCACGTGCCGAATACAGCATTCTGATTGATAACTTTCTGTTCATTGGATCAATACTAATTGTTAGATATTAAATTCAAAAACAAGCTTGTGATTTTTTGGCCATATTTCAGTTAAATAGATATTGCGTTTTAACCGGGACTGTTGTCTGTTACGTTGGTGCTGTTCACTCTGACGATTCCTAACACTGACCCAGATGTGTATGTACCAATCGGCACCTTGCGTTATTTCTCTCGACAGCGAGGGCGCATGCTTCCTTTAATATCCTCCTTAATTTGCCGTTCACGGGATCGAGTGCGTCTGTCGACCATCACGTATATGAATGTCACACGATGTGGCTCCGGCAAATCGGGCGGTTTTTACGAGGTTTCCTCCCGTTTTTTGCACCGTACTACGGTAAGAAACAGTCTGAAGTAGACAATCCGTCGTCGTATAAGTGAAATGCACTTGAGTACGACATTAAACCCCCAGCAAACAAACACAATCGACAGCGAATCGAACATATATATACTAATTTCTGATAAGAAGTACTACAAAAGGGCATTCATGGGATATTCGGAATCCTAATTTCGTGACCCGGATCGCAAATGTAAGAACCTAGGGTAGTTTATACTTTCATTTTTTGGTAAGTATTCAACTGTCACGAATTTGAGATCTTCTATTTGTTAATGCGGAATATATGTAAAGCCGATAGAAAGTACATGGTTTATAAGTTAATCCATAACAATAAGTACATTTGTAGCATCACAACAAATCTACATTTTAACTAGCTTGTGTGTAATTACACGTATATATACCCTACCATTTATATCGGTCTATTCACCGAAGGTAGCCAAGCGATATTAACTGTACAAAAATGACACAAAGCATCCAAGGCCTGATAATGTTCTTCAAACATAACTTACAAACACGTTTACAGTAATAAAACGTCCTCGTATCAGGGGCAAATTGTTCAGGGGCCGGTTGCTCGAAGCACTATTAAATTTAATCCGCTATTATATGACGTCACGCCATGTTGAAGGTCTATCTGTAACCCGGTATTAGCGATTAAATCTGGTGTTAGCAGCTAATCGTCTTTTGAGCAACTGGCACCAAAGTATTATTAAATGTTTTCCTAGATTAGATGACGTCACTCCATGCAGAAAGCGTATAGGTATAAGATTCTGCATCCCAGACACCACGCCTGTCATTTCTCGTTAAGTCGATCCCAGTCGAGGTCTCATCATTTTTAAACCAATGCGTTGATAATACTATACACCCATAAATTTTAAAATATATCTCACTTTCACAGTGACATCGATTAATATAAACTAATGAATCATCTAATGTACTGTAATAACTCCCAGAAACAACCTTTTTATCGTTTCGAGATGGATCTTAATTTGGATTTACTATGTCTAGCCTACATACATCTAGATAATGACTAAGTTTATTGCTGTATAAAGTATGTGATTCAAATTGAAACCCAGTGAATACAACATTTAAAAAGTATTAATCAAACAAATACATTTTCTGAATAAATGAAGACAATATATATATATCTATATATTAATACGTAGTCTTATTGAAAATTGTATTATTATTGAACACAAAATGATGTATGTACAGGACTATATATTTCCCAAGGGAAAAGTCACACCACGTTCTAAAAACTATTAGCGCAAACGAAGAGCGTCACGGAATGTTAAAGACGTATATAAGAAACACTTTAATTCTGCTGGTTATTATGTATGCGAGTGTTCCGTGTCTGTTACTATAATGCTGATTGAACAGCTGTATCCATAGTAATCTTGCTTCATGCCTCTGGATATGAATATGTATTATGAGGTTGTTGGAACTTTGAAAATAAAAATTCTAAATTAATTTGTTAAAAATTCATGTACATGAAATTTCATTATAGCCTACTTATTACACAAACCACGGCAATTAAACAAATCTATTACTTTTTAAAATTGTTCGCCTTTGCCTTAAATTTCTAAATGTAGTGAAAATAAGTAACATGCGTGATGCATATATCTTAATCACTGTCGAATATACAGACATAGACAAATATATTTTGTACATTTGATAGTCTACAAAAAATGGATTTGTAATAAATTGAGCGTGCTTGTATAAGGTTCAGATGAAAATACTTCTGAAAAGAATTTTTGCAAATATAGTTTATATTACTATTGTAAAATATATATGCCAGTAAAACCCAGGCATACAAGCTCAGTTGAGCGTGTCGCATACTAGTATTATGTATTTAAAGGTAGCTTTGATACTGTGTGCTGTAATTGAATTACCGTCATTTATTCTTCGCTCGACTGTGTATTAATGCTTCTGAATTGCAATGATTTAAGCATTTCTATCTAACGAAAGAGCTTGTTACTTTGACAGTTCGTGCGCGTAAAATCCGGTGCATCTATCTTACGAGCAGTAGTCAGCGTTGTTGGTCGCGTTCATGGTGTATATAACGCAGTAATCGATCCCGGCTGGTTGCCCGACTCTTGCACGGTATAAATCTGACACGAAGATCCTCGGCCCTCCAGTTACACTCGGCACTCAGGCGATGGCAGAGCAGCGAGGCCACGGAGTGAGAACATCACCGTACAACTTATAAACTTCGCCTACGGAATATTCATAGACAGAGACATAACTGCAGGAAATGAATACTAGTATGTTGACAACAAGAATGACTTGACAGTTTAGCCGAGATTTTGCGCAATTGACCAGGATGAAATCGGGTGTGATATTTGGTTTTCTGACTTTGGTAATTTGCATGACGATGGTGGAAGGGGGAAACAATTATCTAAATGGCACCAACTGCAGTGCATTAGGCGACGGACATGCAGAGAATATACTTGTGGACCAGACTGCCAAAATTGTGGTTCCGATTGTGTTTGGATTGATTCTCATTTTCGGTGTTATTGGAAATGGATCAGTTATACTAATCGTATTGAAGAGTAAACAGATGAGAACGATTCCAAACATATACCTGCTATCGTTAGCGCTTGGGGATTTACTCGTGGTACTTTGCGCCGTACCATTCTCAGCTTTTGTGTTCACCTTCCCTTATTGGATATTTGGAGAAGCTTTGTGTAAGGTAAACTACTTCGTGGAAACTCTGTCCCTTGGTGTTTCAGTGTTTACTTTAACTTTGCTCAGTATTGACCGTTACATGGCTATCTCACACCCCATGAGGAAGCGATCAGCAACGTCAATGAAGAAAACTGTTTTCCGAGCGTCTGCCGTTTGGATTATAAGTTTATTTCTTGCAATACCGGAGGGAATAAGTTCAAACGTACAGCTTAATACACAGTTGTGTGTCAGCTTCTGTACTCCATATAAACTCGAATGGGGAATGTGGTATAGGCAATTTCATGCGATGTATCGTTTTATTGTGCTGTTCACCATTCCCGTTTTCATTATAGCTATATGTTATTGCTTAATGGCCAAAACTTTGGTATCTAGTAACTCTCATGTGTTAGTAGAGGTGGCCTCGAAAAGACACGGCTCGTCTAAAACAAAAGCAGGTCGAACACAAGTAGCCAAAATGGTCCTATCTTTTGTTGTGGTATTTATAATATGTTGGTTGCCCAGGCATGTGTTTCTCATTGGCCATCATTTTGATTTGTTCGACTTTAATTTCGCCTGGTACGTCATCAAAATTCTGGGATTCTGCCTTGCCTTTATAAACTCCTGCATGAACCCGATGGCTTTATATCTTCAAAGCGAACAGTTCAGGAAATACTTTCGTGTTTATTTTTGTCGATGTTGGGCTCACCAGCTTACTAGGTCTGGTACAGAAAATACACCAACAACGATGGTCAGTCAGTGTCATTATACTAAAGGTCTGAACGAGGAGAGCAGCAGTGCTTTATTAAAGGTATACCGCGACTGACATTATGACAAAAGTGTGCACATTAAAGATTATGTAGGCTGAACTCATGTGTAAGGATGGTGAGCGCCTGATGAAACACTCTGAATGATTCTGAACCAGTGTTGGTGTGTTTTTCTGTTTGATGGTGAAACATCTCAACCATCTCAAGTGTCAACCAGGGAAAATGTGTGAATCTGGCTAACAGGTTAAGTTGATACACACCATGAACGTCAATCGATGGCAGATGTGACATACGATATAATAGACCAATGGGTAATATGGTAGTCTATGTATAATTTTGACGGTAACCGTTGTATCAAGAAAATGCCGCAAACAAAATAATATCAACAACACTACAAAGGACCAAATGTTGTTTTTATACCTTGTTAAAATAACGTACAGGTATGCGCAACAGCTGGGAGGTAATACTTTGGCGTCATATCAGTATTCAAATGGGTCCAGTTATGATCCATGACATTGATCCGGGAAGATATAGACATATACATAATGTGTTAAATTTAATCAACTTCCGATGATTATAAAAAAAAAATGTACCGCGCATGACAGCCATAATGTTCCTTTTCACTATACTATGGGTGATGGGTGTCTAACAGTCATGAGTATCCTCACATTCATGACTTCGAAGATGCTTTATATGGGCCGTTACTGCATTCATGCTTTTAAAACCACTATTACAGATAATTCTTATTCATAGATATATTATAACACATCTCAATTTTACACCACATGTGGCGCCTACCGATGACCGTTTTTCACATCCTGTTTTCTTGTTAATTCATGTCAAGTTATAGTTATGGTGTATTTGTAATATCTGTTGATCAGCATATCTACTGAATTAAACCCTGGAAGCTGTATTATTGTTGTGTTCCGAATGAGTTAGATATTCAATTGGCAGAGACTACATGCATTTAGTTTTGTTTGGTGCCCAACCGGTTTGTACGATACTATTAACCAAGCAGCTTTGCATTAAAGCGTTAGGCCCTAATCAAACAAGCAAACCAAATGTGTGCATTTTGCGGTGTGTCTTTAATGTCATGCGTCGTGTATATTTGAGGTTGGATTTGGAAATAACACGTATTCCTGTCCATACCTAAACTCCGCTACAGTCGGTCTACGCTCAATTTTAAATACAAAAACCAAACGGGACTATGTTATCTCTGACACATTAATTACGAAACGTCTGCAATACGCTTCAGGTAAGATGATGGAGCAAGTCATCTACCTATTTCTTGTTAAAAAATGTACATTTACATGTTTTAAAGATATTGTCGAAATTACGTAAATTTGTACAAAATTGAGAAATTAACTTAAATTCTTAATTGCATAACATTCAATTGCAAGTCAATTCATCATTTGTATTAATTTTAAAAAGCAAAATCAAATTTTGATGGATTGTTTTTAATATTGTAACGCGTTTTGGTTCTCGATATCTTATGTCTGTGTTAGCTTTAGCCGTTTTTTATCAACTTTTGTGAAAACAGCGCAAAAAATCTAAAGCTCTCATATATATTCACCAGACCTGAACAAAAGCTACAGAAGATCAGTCCCCAGCTGTCGAATACGTGATTTTTCGTGGTTTTCCCTACCATTGATCCATCATTACAGGCTGATTGGACCAAGACATTTTGATTTTATAACCTATAATCGATTTCCAGGTAGCGATCTATATATTAATATTGCTTAATGTGCAATACGGCGGTAATTTAAGATAATGTACATGTTACTAATTAATTAACAAAGATGTCAACCGTATAAGAAATGCAGTATCGAGCTGAAATCAACGCGTATTCTAATACGTAACGGTGGTGAGACGGAAACGACTTCTTGTGACCTGTGATAGTAATAACGTTAACAATTGAATTTTATCAACATTCTTAACAACGTAACACGGCGTGTTGATTCTCCCATCAGGTGATTTTCTTTTTTACTGTTTGCGCCTTACTTACATGATCGTATGATTATACTATTTGAACGATACATGGTTTTCTATAGCATCAAACTGGAGGACTTCCTAATATCCTAAATTTCTAGTTACTATATGACCAAGGTCTCCGAATTATTAATTCTAGCAGTAAGCTTAATGCTACGGAAATAGAAAAACTTTCACCAGTGATCATCACACATCTTGTATTTATTTTTAATTCAAGCCGGGAAAGACGAAAAAACAACAACATGGCTCCATTTCAATGTCGACAGAACCATTACTTTTGGGTGTTGGTATGGGATATTCAAGCAGTGATATTCGTAGTACCGATTAGTTGATGATTTAAATGACTGAGCTTGCTTTAACTTTAGCCAATTAAAGCATGGAAAATGGGTCTATTTTACATAGTTGCTAGTAAAAAATACAGTTTGATGGCTTCTTTAGCCCTAAAATTCTTCGATTTATTTTCAGTTTTCCACGGAAGCTTTACCCTGAATCGAATGTTTGCTTCATACATCTTATTTAGCGCCTCCCAAAGAAGCAATAATTTTCCAATATACAAAAACAATTTTTTTATCGTTGGTTCCGTGTTACTTTAAGACTGCCAAAAGCTCTCAGAACAATGGGCCACCTATACACACATTCTCTCGAGATGTCTGTATTAAAGTTAAGTATACCACCTCAAGATTAAGATATATTCAGAAACTGTACGTACATTCTCTCGAGATGTCTGTATTAAACTTAAGTATACCACCTCAAGATTAAGATATATTCAGAAACTGTACGTACATTCTCTCGGGATGTCTGTATTAAAGTTAAGTATACCACCTCAAGGTTAAGATATATTCAGAAACTGTACGTACATTCTCTCGAGATGTCTGTGAATTAACTATACCATCTCGAAATTGAAGTAAATTTAGAAATTTGCACCTGCATGGGAGAGGCTTGTATCTGCGATGAATTCTAACCACTATAATGATTCAGGGCTAGGCGAAAGAGGCGTTATGTGCTTTGGTTTAATAATAATTAATTTGAATTTAATTAAATTGTACAACGGATACACAGCCCCTGAATGGAACACGTCGACTAAGGACACAATACATATTGTCAGTTTTATTAACATGACAATTAGATCGATAAAAGGTTTCATATATATACAAGTATCGAAGGCGTGGAAAAGTGTTCGATATTTTTCTGTATTCTTTAGTTTCTTATAATCCGCATACAAATTGACGATGGTCATCTGACTGTGGTCGTGATATAAAATCAAAGACATATCCATGTACCACATGTCAACAAATTCTATAGCCGGCTGTTATACACGTGATATCAATAATGTGTCGCTTCAATTGATGAATTTGAAAAAATCAATGGGGAAGAAATTAAATCCGTTTCATTTTACGTCACGTTCTATATTTCAACAATATGTCACAAAATAAATCACAATTTTCCCAAATGAATACGCCTCGGGACTCAATGGTTTTAAAGCAGTCGGACACGTAGCTCGTTCGTTGGTAAACATACATTCATATGTATATCCATTTACAAACAGTTTCTAACAAAACAGAACAATGCATTGACCTCTATACGTCTACATACAGTAGGTACTATGTGAACATTTACTCAAAACATATACAAGATATCACAAAATCAAAACAAAATGTGTTGATAGAATGTCCAGTACAGCCTTAATGTATATATTTGTATTATCTTCATGTAGATAGGAATAATAAATATATATTTCCAAAACTGGATTGAAACTATGCTACCAGTTAAATACGCTGAACTATGTCTGTATAGATGTGGAGCATAACAGACGGTTATCACAATGAAAGTACATTTCAACGTGGACATTGTGTTAATTATATATATATTCCACATAGACTAATTATTAATGTCTTAATTACTGTGTTCGGCGCATGCATAATTGAATAGTTATACTCGTATTGCGTATATATATGAGGTCAGGTATACACCGGCGATTGGCAGTCATGCGATATTATCAGCCATACATTGTATAAGAATAATTAACGATATTCATTATCGTTGTATACACATAAAAGCATCGATATCATTTATAAATGATTATGCGCCCTTTTGGAAGATAATATTAAAATCTTAATACCTATTAATACAGCCCCTTTTGTAACATGTGGAAGTGAGCTGCAATTAACACAGCTTTTGCAGGTGGTTGGAGGGGGCACCATGTTATCCTGTTGCTCCCAGAATTAAGGGAAAACAGGAAGCCGATCTCTCTGTCTGATGTCTTCGCACTGTGTCATGTGATTCTCATGCATTTGTTCTGTCTCATGGAGGGTGGGGAGGTAGGGTCTTGTGGTCCTAGTGCTTTCAGAGTTAAGGGACAATATGAATCCGATCTTCTAGTGATATATTTGTATTATATCCTATGATTGTCATGTATTTTTCCTGTGTTGACTTTAATTGTTGCCAGTGGTTTTGAGGGTGGTTTCCTTAACCGTTTCGTGTGAATGAAATAACCTTACATACAGAATTAAACCCCAATTAAAAAAAAACACACACAAGGTATTAACACCAGGCATTCTTTTCACCAGAAAAAGGTGACAAATACAAAACAAAACAGAAGGTTAGCGTTTACAGATCAGACTTAAATATTCCACACAAATGTGAAGGCATTTGGGTAATTTGAGTGTTTATTAAGTTCCAATTATATATATAATAGACGTAATTGCAAACGTTATAGACTCTCTTTGGATAATGCTGCTAATGATTCTAAGGGTTGGGTGTTAATATATTGTTTGATGTAAACACAGGACGATAGTTAGCCACACATGCTATTAACGTCACCTTGTCTCTCTGTATACACGGTATGATCTGAAACAGTGCCAAATACGTACTGTATTGTCTGGAGTTACGTTCGTTTGTGTTGGGTCCACTTGTTCAAATGATCAATGAATAGTGTGGATGACACAGCTCAGTGGTTCAAACTCACCTGAATAAGCTGGTATACAATATTGGCGAAAGCTATTGTGACGACAACAACTTCTGGTTACTTGCAAAGGTGCCACCTGATCATTATAGTAGCTCAATGGTTGTATGTAATAAAAATTTCTGGCTATTATAAGAACACGTTGTCATCTTTTGTAAATCCATACCTGTTTAGTGTTGAACTGTGGTCTACAGAGCAGGGTGACTGATACTGACTAACTTTTGTAATTTCAGACCTGTCTAGTGTTGAACTGTAGTCTACAGAGGAGGGTGACTGATACTGACCAACTTTTGTAATTTCGGACCTGTCTAGTGTTGAACTGTGGTCTACAGAGCAGGGTGACTGATACTGACCTATGATGTATCTATCTCCTTAGTCAACTTAAATAAAGAATTTTACCATACATAGAAAATAATATTTTGGGACCAGAAAACATGGTACATTCCGATTCTTATTCAAGAAAGTTCTAACACAACTAACCAAAACCTCTTTAGCGTCCCTGTATTGTTTTTCTTCGATTTTATATTATTTTCTTTTTGTTTGGTAGGATCGTCTCTTACACAGAGCCTATTCCTCCCACAGTGGCTCGGTACGTATATGTATATAGAAAACAAGAAGGGCGGTAACTCACGGGCTGCTACCGTGGTGAAATTGAACCCATCCAAGTATAGTAATGAGATACAATTTTAAAATATCACCTGTCCGTGTGAGACAAATAGTTAACCTTAAATCCTAACCCAGCGTCCTGACGTTAGTCATCTATAATTCTTAAATTAATCCTGAAAAAACAAAACGTTTCGGTGTTACTCCAATTCAGGCTACAAGCCATGTATCCGGTTGAAATGTGATTTGATAATGACGTGGGGTGCTTATCAAGGGAAATCCGTCCCGAACTAGGCCTTCGATATCATCCAATGACAGCTAACAAGATACATCGCGTGTAGGCTTACTTGGAGAAAGAACGAAAAGTTTCATGTTTGCAAGCAAACTGGGAGAAGTATTGATGACTACCACCACAATTCTAGGTTAGGATTTGAAGATAAGCTATATGTCTCATTCGGAGATTTATCATTTTTATGTTATAAGTTGATGTTGATGTTATGTTGATATTAGGAACAAAACATTTACCATCAAGGTGTATATTTATGCGATATGAGTATGCGTTTGCACAAGTGACCAGATAACAAACGTAGTAATAAAACACCCCCCACCCCCCACAAAAAAAGTAGGAGCAGCTGTCCAATTATTTGAATTCTGAAACGATAATAAAATCTGCTTTTATCGAAGAAGTCCAAATGATCCTGCAGAATATCAGTACATAACGAAAGTTTTAACAGATGAGTACACCTCCGCTGCATGCAGACCAAACTCAAAGGAAGTATTTGGTTGTTGAATGCCGTTAAATGAGACATGACCGACACTATTGCGAAACAGATATTAATCTTACTGTGACACAGTGCTGAAACAGAGAAAAGTATATCACAAATGATTGACGACTGTCTATGCCAATTGCTGTTTTCGTCACCTTTGTCTGAGGGGTCTGCCAGTGCTACACAGGCGGCAACACATCAACTCGGAATGGTTTACATCTCGTTTTACCTAGATTACTCTTACCTTACGCCACTTGAATTGCGTGATGGCTTCATTTGTGGTATTAATAAAGTCACGCCAACTTGAAACGAAAACTCGACCAATAGCATTAAGCAAGACAGATAGATCACCTATAGCAGTAATCTTTCTACCGTTTTGTGTGAAACAAATTACCAAAAGCTCGACGTTTAACATTATTATGTCTGGTGAGTATATACAATTTACGATTCGAGCTGAATCCATTTAATCTACTATACGATTCACCTAATTCCATTTAGATAACAACTTAATCACTTTAAAAAATACGTTTTCTGCTAAAAAAAAAAACATTTAAAAAATTGAACTTGAAATTTTGTATTGTTTTTTTGACAGAAATAAAAGATTCAAAGCGTAATCAGACGGTTGTAAATATTTGACAAAAGTACTGGAAACAGCAGTTCCAACATATAATTTTGTTCCAACAAGTAATACTGTCGAACAAGAAAGCTTTCAGTTGCCCAGACTGTCCCAGATCAACAGGGACAACAAGGAAGCGACCATTTGTTGATGAATGTTTCCTGCGTCTTGTGATGTCCTGATTTGTCAATGTGTTACCAGTGATGTCGAGGGTGGCTTCAGTCATTCATTGGGCTGATTCACCCTCGTATGAGTGAAATAGCCTTACGTTCGGCGTAAAACCCGCAAAAAACAAACAGACAGTCCGACTGCGCATAGATCTAGTAATTACACCACTCAAGTCATGACATGTAGTTTATCACATTTTTTATTATGACTACTGGTGTTAACACACGATTTAACTTGCAGATAAGAAGGGAACCTATTCGGAGAAACCCAAAACGACCGATATATTGTGAAACGTACAATGTACCACTAAACGCTCGAATCGATTATGAAATATATATCACCCCATGGGAAGCATACCTTTATTTTCAACACACCCCATTGTCGTTGATATGACAAATCAAATATAGATTGAACTGGAGGAATTCATTGTATGTAACTTGAAAAAACTTTTTCATGCACATAGAAAATAGACCCGGAAAGAGAACAAATTTAATTACGCAATGGAATTTGTTTACCTATAAGAAATAAATACATTAATAAATACATTAACAAATCAGTACATAATTAAGCAATACATAAGTTAATCAACCAATCAGTCAGTACGCGCTGGACCTTTTATTTTTATGTTTAACTCAACGATCGGCTGTCTCACCTGCCAAGCTTGCAAAATAAGGCCTGTAGCTTTTCTTCTCTTTAACTGGACGCGAGCAGTTGGAGGGAGCTTTATGTTGCCCTGGTGCTCTCCGAGCTAAAGGGGAACAGGAAACCGATCTGTTTGTGGTGTCTGTATTGCGTCCTGTTTCTGCCGTCCTGTATTTGTCCCGTCCTGTCTTTATTTGTTGCCAGAGGTGCTGAGGGTGGTTTCCTTCACCCATTGGGCTGACACGTCGTCATATATATGGTTAAGTGAAATACCCTTGAGTACGACGTTAAACCCCAATCAAACTTGACTTCCAGGTACCTTGTTAAGATTCTGTCGCGTTGTACTGAATATTTATTTTGGGCTAGGGCCCAACTATATGTTGCCTTTTTTTAAAGGGGGGGGGGGGGGGGGAGGTAAAAATGGAAGGCAGACTCGGCTTTTTTATACCTGTAAAACTTTAGTATTTTCGTTATGTTGGAATAACACTTTCTTAGTTAGAACATACCTGTTCAGAAAACTGTGTAGGTTGAAACCCGTGCGGGAATCGAACCCACGACCTTCAGAGTTAGGCACCGAATCGCCAGCAGTAAATG
>JARFOD010079448.1:21811-35472 GCA_031763545.1 Mopalia muscosa
TAGGTAGACTGCATTTACTGCTGGCGATTCGGTGCCTAATTCTGAGGTTTGTGGGTTCGATTCCCGCACGGGTTTCAACCTACAAAATTTTCTGATCTGGTATATGTTCTAACTCAGAAAGTGTTATTCCAAAATAACGAGAATACTGTTAATCTTCACTTTCTAAAAGACATAAAAATTATTCACTGTAAAAAGTTTATGTTACAACTATAAAGAACGTAGGCCTATTGGGTGCCCGGAAATGCATTGAATTACTTGAAATATCGCAGACCACATGATGTGACTTAATTACAGGCCCTTTATATCAGCTAGTGTATGTTATACTTTAATTTGAATGCTATATCAATTGTTCGTGTTTCTGTAAAATATGTTAACCTAGTTTATTGTAGAATACGGGATATTCAACGTTAGTGGAGTCTTTCATCTCTCCATGACGATGGACAACACATACTAGATTTATCCCGGTCCCGGTTTACCCAAATAACAAGTAAATGGTTAGTTCGTCAAAGAATTGAAAACGTTACTTACAGCTGAAGATGTTATTAGTGCACTAAACGTGCATTAGCCGGAAGACAGACCTTTATGGACTCTACTGAGATCCTCTGAATTTTACGACAGTTTTAAGATAAACATTATTATTGGTTATTATTTTAGTAAACTATGTCGAACAATTTGTCAATATTTGTTCCTCTGCTTATTATACGCCGGTCATATGACGGGTGTCTGTCTGTCTACAGGAGGTTCCACCTGGCGGCAAAGTCTAAATTTTATGTATATATGTTAACCTAAAAACTTTCCGTGGAATTCAAATCAAACTTTGTGTAATTGCTCCATGTCACAAGACGACAATCGTGATTAGTTTTGTTATGTCGGCCTACAGGTGACGCCATACTAGGCAGCAGGTGGTGCCACCTGGTGGCAAAGTCTAAATGTAGTTTCTGTTTGCTAACTTAAAAACTTCTGATAGAATTAGAATCGAATTTAGCATGAGCGTTCCGTGTGACAAGACGTCGCTTAGAATTTATTGCTGTTTACATTGACGTACAGTCTGTGCCACCGTATGGAAATGTCCAAATTTGGTTTCTGTATGTTCATTTCAAATCTCTTGTCAACTTCAAAAATTATTTATGGAATAAACTTATGGTATTCACATCAAACTTTTTTAAGAGTGGTCCATTTAACAATACAGTTAAGACAGTCCACAAGGTCACGACGTCAAGTAGGATTTTGTGTAGTGTAATCTTGCCTTAAAATGCTGTCACCTAGGAGATTCTATTCAAAATCATTTTAATATTCCATGTGATAAGATTTCTTCGGGCATATATTGTGACTCACTTGAGCTTTCGTTTTAATGTGTTGTTTTTTCTGGGTAGAAACTTATTAAAAAAACAATTTGTTTGTTTGTTTGACTGGGATTTTAAGTCGTACTCAAGGCTGTTTTATTTATATGACGATGAATTGTCCACTTCACACTGTTCCATGCCTTATTACAACGAACAACAAGGGGTGGGGGCACGTAAAGCCACCCCTTCGGTTGCCGGAGCCACATCGTGTGACTCACTCATGCCTCATACCCGATAGTCGACAGACGGACTCGATTCCGCAAATGTTACAGTGGAGAACATCAACGATTAGCAAGCACAGACCCTTGCCACTAATGTACGGCCACGAACCTTTAAAACACAAAGACAGACCTGTTGTTCAATGCTGATGTAAGCATTTCCATAGCCAACTGCTCTAAAGGCTTAGTAGATAGGGATACTTCATGTATGAGGTGTTAGACTGAGGGATGGTTTCGTATGGGGTCCAAAACCACAAGGACCTAAAACGGTTATGGTGTACAATAGCAATGTTTACATTACTTTGATTCACATTATATCTAATAGAGGTAGACAGCAAAAGTCTCCAGTTGATTTGGAACATAACGTGAAAGTAATTTAGTTAAATGGGACGATATTATTACATCTACCAGTGGTACACTCAATGTCAGGTATACAGAGCCCACAGACAGAATTGCCAATCCCATTGATATTTGAATCCAGTGCGTGCTTCCTACCAGCACAGGGACTTCAGTCGCTAAATGTAATCAACGTAAGTAGAGTTCGGTTATTTACCAATGCTGTTGTTGATTGTGCAATTCTCTTGTAAACAGCTTCCACTGAAACAACCGCCACTGAGAACAAAACATTTGTATCAAGTTGCAGGCCTTTTAAGTCTGCGCATGTATTTTTTAATTTTCTTTGTATGTATTTGGAAAGATAAAACTCCACGCATGGACTGACAAGCGCATTTTATACGAGTTCAAAGACATATTGAACACGGTTAAGGGTGATTCATGTAAGGGAACTATTATTGTTCTAACTTTATACCGTCTTGAACCGGTTCTGAACAAAATTGTAATACACACGCGAAAATACATACAAGGGTTGTAATATAAGTGAAAGGAGTATCAACCTCTGCTGTCTCCATCCGTTCCATAGAGCTGATTAAATAGCCACGAAAATAAAGACAATTCTAAATATATCTGCATGATCAGAAACTCATCTCGTATGTTCAGTTATTACAGATTCATGTTACTAAGGTGCTCTCAGAGATAACGGACAAATACCAAAAAAAAAAAATGTTCATAAACAAACCGATGTGTTTGTAAGCTTTTGCATATGGTTTTGTTTCTACTGTATTGTCATGTGGCTGCTGTTCGTCCATTTGGGTTGCCACTCCCTCATATCATTAAAATAACTTTGAGTACGGCTTTACACCCCATGGACACAAATGAACATCAGTCATAGCCCAAATAAAACCAAGCATATTGTACTCTATCCATGTTTGGTAATAGTTTTAATTGCTTTCCAAAATCGCAGGAGAAATTTAGATGTAATTGAGATAAAACGTGGCACGTAAGTTAACACAAGAGAGTCCGCAATTAAATATAAATTCGACAAATGAGTTAATTACTCTGGGAAGCAATTTATCTGATTGACGATAAACGTTTCTGTTGACTGAAACCGATTATATTATTCATATCGTACATAATACCGTGCCTTGCGATTGCAGATGTACAACCTACATGTATGTAGATCATAAAGGTCTTCTAGTATGCAGGGTATGATGATTAATGGCACGATGGAAGCAATAGTTTTAGACAAGGATAGGATGAATACTGCCATGGTGTATACACACGTACGAGCAGAGATCTCGGTCTGTTCTATGTTTACTGAAATACCAGGTGTACTTTCGTTCTCCTGACAATCAAACGGATATATTGTTTATGGACACAGGTAAAACGTCATCTATAAGTTTGAGTGCCCATGTCAAAAAGCAAATGTAATTCTAAGTGCTTAAGAATGTTAAATCTGGAGAACGTTTGGACTAGTTAGACCATGGAATCAATATGACGAGAGAAAGGAAACACATGCAATTTCAACAAAAACAGCGACAGGACAGCTTAAAAATAAATGCGTCTCAGACTTTCTGAAGACGCTGAGCTGTTGTATTTTACAGCTGTTTCTTTGAATCGCACCGATGCCATATTGTTTGTTTACGGTGATTGCGAGTGGGAACGTTGATGATAGAAGCACGTTTAAAAATATATTAAAACAGTTTATTGGCATTGGTTTCGTGACACATATTTACTGAGGTCATTCAGTGTGTCATAACAGAAGGATTAAATATAAATTATAAATAACAATGTACAACAGCTTGTCATTTCTTTAGGGTAAATTACAAATTTAACCATTTTCCATGTTTGCCTTGCCAGAGGAAAGATAGTATCACGCATAATATCAAGACAATGGGAATTGAACGACTACGATTGTTACGACCAGCCCGGTTATTTGGTTTTATAGATGAAATAGGCGTCATTAGGAAAGGAAATGTGTAGTGGAACTTGCCCTTTGGCAAGCAGCAATCATGTATACGCTGCTCTTATAAACAACAGTCGAAGTTTTTATGTTTACAGCTTTCACACCGTGCACAACCTTAACTACCAGAATAATAACTTGTTTTTCACATTGACAAGTAACTCGCCTTATTAAAGTTAATGGCTACTGGCTATTTACGATGGATTTGTAGGATTTGTCTTGTTTGGTTATTATCTTCTGTCATATTTTGTATTCGGAATCTTAGCAAGTAATAACTGTAAGATGTGATATGCATTTAATGTGTGTATCTGATTCCGCCTTCATTCTATACGCTCATATATCAGCTTCGTATTACACAAATACGTTTGTTTTTATGTGCTGATTTAAGGAGCTGATTTTCAGGAGGATTACCACAACAGACTTACTGCGACCAGTGTAAACTCCGTCATATGATTTGGAGCTTTCCAGAAAACGTATGTTTGTCGTTTCTGAGGCTGGAGCCATTACATGTTTTCTCAAAAGAAACTGTGTCGGTAACCAATCAAAATCCGCTTTAAAATTTAGACTAGAAACAGCAAATACACAACTGTAATTTATATGTTTAAATGTGAACCCTTTTCTGTCATTCCTCGTGGAACTGATACAAGGGATAGATGTCAAGGATGTACTAATGTATTAATACAAGCCCGTGCAGATTTCGTTTTGTTCAATTTATGAGTTTTGTGCGGGAAAGTCTTATTCGTCAATCACCATTTAGCAGAAATCATCATCACTGATGATATACATGTCGACTGATCACTGGCCTGTGTGATTGGACTGATTACTTAACGCAAACTTTAATTGTTATTAGTTCAATAGGTTTTTTTCTTTAAATATTGGGAAAACAGTTGGGTCCAATATTAACGTGGACAATTCCTGTCAAAATACTCCTGTTTTGGGCCAGTTTGAAGTCAAAAAGGTTTCTCTGTACTCTTTAGTTTGAAGCTCTTACAAAACAAACAAATGCTACGGCATTGATCATTAATCCTTTGGAAATTTTAAACCCTGGTAAACTAAATAGTATGTCATTTAATAACCCCGACCAATTACATCATTTCAAAAGATAGATTTCCAGCAAAGTTGAAACAAACCAAAATCAGCCTTTTTATAGCGTAACAGAAAAAAACAAAATTATAGACTTCTATTTCCCAGATTTACAAATAATGATAATTGCAAAACAGTCTGACAAATATGTTCAGTTTTAAAACCATCCAGGCCATTGAATAATTAGACAAATTTGCATGGGCGGTAACCAATATTATTTACCAATTTTTTTTAGGGTTAACTAAAGAACTTGATTGCATGTATCATCTGCTGATAACCTAAACTTACTGTTTTTACAGACAGTGCTTTAAACTCAACTTTAAAAGGTTGTCTCCGTGAAAGAAGTCAAGAAATTAATATTGTTATAAAATATAGTACTTTTTGATGTATTGATAATGGTTTAGCGCAGCTGCCATCTTAAGACATTTTTTTGTTCAATACATATATGCCATAATTTATTGTCCCGAAAAGCTGTCAAATATACAACATCACAGATGACAAAACAATGAGTTGTATTAAAAAAAACTTCAATTCTATTGCTCCCAGAACGTTTTTCTAGCAAAAGATGCCAGGCAAAACCTGAAATATGTCAAGCATTTTCAAAAGAACTTCCTTCGCGGTTGAAGAAATTATTATATAATTCAAAGACACAGTTAAATTGTTAGTCGTCACAATTGATTATATACTTAATGTCAAGGAGCATATCTCAACAGGTTTATAATATACTTAAACGTTTTACTCAGTTTTTAAATACAAAGCCTTAGCTTGTCATTTTCCTTTTATTCTTTTTATCCACTTCCATTTGCTGTCGCTGAATTTGACATTTTAGTTTTTAAAAACGCTTCTCCTCCCGTAGAAAAGAAAATCCATCAGAGAGCATTAAATGTTATGTTTAAAGGACACTATGTTATCCCCCAAACTATGAACAAGTCATTCTGAATCCTAAGCGTAATTTTCAAACTGGAACGGGGAAACTTGTTCGTGTACATATTATTAAAAGTGTTTTTTTTCTTCACATTTTAGTCTTTTCCTCGAGAATTTGTTTTAGTCCGCCACTAAAAACAAGACTAATGCACTTACTTTGTTTTACTGTGATCTATTCATGGAAGCTCATGGTTTGTTTATATGAACGTATGCGCATGTTGTATATGCATATGTGGACGGTGTCAATTGTGGACAATTATGTGTATAAAAACAAAACACAAATAACTTGACATTGTGTGCTTGTTCGTGAGTTTGGTTGTGTATTTGTTGCTCTGAATTTTAAATGTATTTAAGAAAATAATTTGAAATCAGGTTGTCAAATTATTAGATTTTATATATTTGCACTTTAAATGCGACATTTTACATATGTCGATTTTTCATTTATATTGATGGAACGTCCGCGCTGTCTCTACTCGAAAGTTATAGCTCTGGGACTTGAGTGATATTATAAATGTTTTCACATTTGTATATTTAAACATGTTTCAACGAATTGTGGACGCTGTATCTATTCGAAGTCTATATATCGGAAATTTTAGTGACTTAATGAATGTATACACATTTGTGAATTTATATTAATGAATGATCGAGGCTATGTCTACTCGAAAGTCAACTAAATACAAAATGAAAATTTCTCATTCTATGCATGTAATTATGCCAAATTTACATGTGTACAAATGAAGGTATAAATAGCTCTAAACAGCTATTTTGGTCTATTGGTCAAGTTTGTTTGTTTGTTGGTTTGTTTGACTGGCATTTAACGTCGTACTTATATGCCCAATATGTGAAACCATCCGCAATACCGCTGGCAACAAACAAAGACAAGACAGGCCGCAATACCGACACCACAAACAGATCGGCTTCCTGATCCCATTTAGCTCTGAGCGCACCAGGGCAACATGATGCTCCCTTCGACCGCCCGCCTATTGGTCAAGAGACAACAAATACAGATTCTTGAGCCACCTAACAGCGTGTCTCGGGGGTGCATCGTTGTCATAAATAAAATATTGTAAATTCGCTGTTAATGTATCAATCTAATTGTACATTTAGGATGATATCTCATGAAACTATTTGTAGTAGCAAATTTATCAAATTTCTCTGATTTGAAGTGTTTTAAACGGGCATGAGACACGTCAAACAAAGAAGATTGCCGCAAGTCTGGGGAAAGTTCACTTCAAAGTAAATTCAAATCGCCGTTAGCCAACGTTTCTATGAATGACCTCATGGAAATAAACGTGTGTGTTATGACGGAGAAAGTTAGCCCAACATCTGCCTTAGAAACCCAAATAAAGGCTTCCTCCGGGTACATCACGTTGATAGATAAAGAGGCTCCAGATCCCTGTTGTAAGTGTCGTCCATCTAACCACAGGATTGTTTGTTTGATTGATTGATGTTTAACGCCATAATTTCACTCACATAACGATGTGCAAGACCAAAGTGCGAAGAAAACTACCCTCGACTCCACTGGCAATAAATAAAGATAAAACAGAACAAATACAGGACAATCATAGGACGTAATACAAAGACATCACAAATTCAGCCGACCATTTGTCGAAATGTGTATGCCAATGCAACTCCTTGATATGAATTTGTTATTTAAATTCATTCACCACAGAGCGGAACCGTGGTGTCTTAACTTCTTCATACATTATCAGACTGCCTCGCGGCAGAGAACAGTTCTTCACTACATGTATTTATATACAAGACGCGTGTTTGATGAGCTTTCTTAAGTGCATTGAGCGTATCACAAAATGTTTATATAACCGCTCTAACATTGACGTGTAAACAGAAACCTTGCTGGTATATTTACTATATTTTAGTGCTTTGTCTGTTCAGTTCAATTTGTTAAACCAATTTCATGTATGTTTTCATACTGAGCCTAGGGCGAAACAACTATACATGTAAGCCATACAATACACGATATACCATTAGGTATATAGCCAATCAACCGACTGACTGACACATTCATCACCCATCCATCCACGATTGTGTTGTTCCAAAATGATAATGTGTTTTCACAAATGGGGTAAACAAGTTTCACAAAACTTGCACACGTCAAACACGATCCTTGTAACGACAAACATACACTAGTGAGACTGATTTAAAGGTATGTTTTAAAAAACCATTGAAGATATACATGGTGTGCGTTTCGAAGCATTATAGACTTCTAAATTCATTTTGCGTGTTTTAAACTAGATGAAATTATCTACGATTATTCTAGTGTGTGCAGATTGTGCATCTGCTGGTACCTAATATTGCTACGAGCAAAATGCTGACTGTGGTGCTGATTCGTACCTCTATCTCCCTGGAGAGCATTGAAGATACCATACTAACAGCAATCTCGATGTGTTTAACCGATTGACTTCTATGATTATGAGCATAGGCTTTAAAACACGTTTTGTATCATATTATAGAATTAATTGACGTAAACAACACTCAGCAAACCTGGTAATTTAGAGATTAGATGACTCTAAGTTTCTCTTAATTTATTGATTCGCTGGACATCAAACATCAGTTTTGCGAACTTAGCTCTGACAATGATTGTCAGAAAACAGATGCTATAGGAATATAGGTGTGTGATGAATGTACGTTATTGTTTCTCATCTGTTATTCTGACTTGACTGACTTGTTTTACCAGTATTGTGTGTTACGACACAGGCGGCAAAAAAACAGATGCGACAAGAATGTAGGTGTGTGATTAATGCGCCTTATAATTTCCAATCTGTTATTCGATTTTGGTGTAATGTTTCTCGTGTATCACGAAAAGCGCATGTTGGACGGGTAACTTAGAGGAATGAACTAGCAAAGTGTAGTGGTTGCCGATTTAAAATGCAGGGTTCACTTCCTCTTCTCGTGTTTACCTTTAAGAATAAATCAATATATTTCAGGTCGTGCACAGTAGAGTCATTCTACATAACGCCTCAAGAAACTGATGATATTTCAAATACTTATCACTAAAGCATTGATCTACCGATGTTTACCTGATTAGATGAAACGCAAATTCGATACGGAAATTCGCACTTAACGTCACTCGTACACATGAAAGCAAAACAGAACTAATGGACAATTACATACACTATCAATGGTTCTTTGATATCGTTGATAAATAACGGTTTAAGGCAAAACTATAATCCCTGCCAACAATATTTTATCACAAAAATCTGACCGAAACAACTTTAATTGTATTCTTTTATTCTCTTTTACTAGTGTAAACGGCATGCTCAAATTATAATACTTCTACGACCTTGCGCTTAAATGGTTCAGACGTATGCGCATGTTGTCTTTCATATGAGAACATTGCTGTTGCAAAAGAAACTGTTCTTACAAAAACAACTGGAAAACTTGTTTTGGTATGGCGTAGTTTGTCTGGCTCAACTATTAGACCATCAAAAGGAAGTCTATCTTGGATGTCAATAACGTAGTAAATAATCTGATTTCCTTTACATCACACTGTCTTAAGACCAAAGTGCAAATGTTAGCCCTATCAAAAATTAGGAACAATTCACACTAAATGTTTTCAAAACAATTGCCCGTTATTTATGTTGACAAAGAGCTTAGTTTTCTCGAATTTGCTTCACACTGTCTATTCCTTCCCTACCCAGCACAAATTTGTCTGGTCAGTTGACTTATGACACTTTAATTGATGGTATATAAAGAACTGTTAAATAAACTTTCCTACGCCAACCACATAACTGTTATAATGTGTGAATTCCCTCAAATATGATTCTATATCAACGGTCGTGAAAGCCAATATCCAGGTTCCTATGTTTCCAGCATGGACATATCGATTAAATGCCTTCAGATTTCCGATTAACATTTTTCTTAGGCCCTTTCTGGGCTCGGAGACAAAATTTACATACATTAAAGATTGGTATTTGGCGGACAATGGTGGAAAAAATTAACTACAGAGTACATAAAATAAATACGTTATATATGGAATGCACTATAAATCCATATAAACTATACTTTCTACAACACATGCACGTCCATATACTTTAACATCTACACCAATTGTGCAGTACATGTATATACGAGACTATGAAAAATAATAAATGAACAAATTGTTCTCAAACTCTTCCAGCATACCGTTATCATGTTTGCCATGCAGTTTAATTAGCTGAAATATGTCATGCAAATGGATATCCGAGACTCCAAATAAACGTTTTGTGTTAACAAGTACTTAGAACGTGATAGTTGGTGATTTCTTGTTTATAGTATTTGTGGCGCATGTTAGCAATATATGTATTTGTTTTATTAAAATTTCTGCATAAACCATTTTGCTGGATTACGTGTGCTTTTACAGGTAAGTTGTGTCCGATATACTGGTAATACCATGTGTATAACGGTAAATGTACTATAACTAGTGTTGAAAGTCTGCTTTTTTGCAACCTTACCGTATTAATGGGTACGAACGGATTCATCAATCAAGGTCATGTAGTTTCCAACCGTCATCATTCATACTTACTCTAATCTTCAAAACCCGGGGTGTCTAAATTAGTACTCGCGTAGAAGTCTGAGTTAATCGCCAAAGACTGTAAACGATTGCTTAACAATGCAGGCAATAGATAACGATTAGGGCGACAGCTAAGCATAATAAATGTTAACCAACTATCCTCTTATTCAGGGTTATCTGTGGATAACATGCTTAGGTGTCTCTATTTTGTTACACGTTGCCCATTCCATCGTCAACCAATACATTACTATTTAAACAATTGGTCAAGTGTAACACTAATTGCCAGTGGACGCGTTAAATAAAGCAGGACTTTAGGGTAGCGAACTGGGTTAATCGTTTGGAATTTGTTTGATAACGGTTGATCTCTCAAAGTATGGAGGAGAGGAAGCACAAAAAAGCAACTGTTAAATATAATAAAAACACATTAGTACGTGGGATTACATCCATGTTTTTTTATCGCTGAAGTTAGTAGAGATTGTTACACAGGCCTACTCATAGTGTAGGTCTTGAATGTTTAATTGCTATACGCGTTTGGCATAAATCCATAAAAATTACAAATCAAACTTCGGGGCTTTTCAGCTGAAATGAACTTGAACACACTCCTGAGTCGTTTTCCCAAATAACTACACCCCTTGCTTCTGACTCAGTTTATAAATGAAGCCAATTAAACAATGGGTTTATTTTCAATTTTCTTTTTAGTTCATTTTAGTGATAATTGTTTGACAAGCTTAGTTGATAAAATATAGCAATACATTGTTGGGAGAGTTGTTTATGTGATAAAAAAAGCTTCGTATTATATAATTTAGCAGCAGAATCAGACCATTGGACCACTACTTGACCAGTCACATCAATAAAAGAATTTTGAGTTCTTCCTCAAATATATCGCATCAACCAAGATTTGGTCTGCGTCAATTTACAGTTACAGAATGCCACAGTTTTGGTACATAACTATTACATATTGCCAATATATACCCAGACCACTCAAGGGTTATTTCGAATATTTCGCCCACAAATTTCCCTGGAATAAGAGCGAATTTGTTTTACTACAAAAATACAGACTTGGCTGTCAGCGTGTAAGCAAGGCTACACTTATAATTCTCAAAAAAATGTTTTAAGTGAGTCGTCAAAGCGCAGGATTTTATATGTGTGCCATTATTACATTCCGGGAAATATGCTCCCCCAACACGATGATTAACTAGGATATATTAATAATTTGAACCAATAGACGGTTGTCTTGCACACCTGCATGCAAAGACAAGATAGTCCCCACAAGTCAACACATCTGTGTTGTCCAAGTTGTAAGAATGGCGCCAGTAGAGACGGAACATTAATTGAAACAAGCCCTTTGGTAAATGTGTCTAGCAACTAACAATATTAAATCTTGGATACGGAGTCGTTATGAAAGACATTTGGTGATATTATTTTCACAGCGGCAGGCTGATCTATTGCAGCAATAAGGTGTTGTTCTTGTACACATGTACGAGACCAGTCTTGCTCAAATTTATTGCCGCAGTCTATTTATCATAGACATTGCAAATTTTTAACTTGTTTGCTTTATTGTTATAAGTCGTCTTTTAATTCAGTATTTTTTCAGTAACATGATACTCGAAAAATTCTTCATAGTTTGAAATAGGCTATGTGTCTAGCGTGTTTATCACATTTGGCGGGGGTAGACTATTTAAACAATTTGATTATATACACATCAGCACAGCAGACAGATTTCCTTATTGCTTAATTATCTGTTCGAAAAGGTGCCTAATTTTCATATTTTCAGATGTGTGTTTTGCGGAAAGAAGCATGTGTAACACGTGGTCAGTTGACTGAGTGCTTTGATTGGTTAATTAATTTAATATGTATTGGTTTTGTTTCCATTGGACATTTGCCGCTTGTTCATCAGCACGTGATTTTCCGAAATTCGCGTCAATTGTATATGTATGTTCTTAGATAAAGAAGCTACCCCTCGGCTCAATACTTTGGAAAAACGAATCAGTTGATGATGGTAATTAAATAACGTTACTTTGTATCTTCCAATAATAAGGTACCGTGGCTCGGGCTATGAATACAAAGCATTTCAAACTTAGTATAATATGCTCTCATTTTTAGCAATGTAGACACTTATTGTTTAACACAGCAAAGCACACAACATTATAATCATGTATCTGTTCGATGTGCTGCTTTACATCGCTGTTATATAAGCATATATAAATAACGGTAATTAGGGCTTTCAGCTTAAACAAACCAATCCAGGGACTTGTTCTGATTGGTCACCTTGAAAAAAGGTCTAAACGGTTTACCAATAAGAATGCAACAAGTTAAGAGAACCCTGGAATCATAACTACCAATAGCGCAGCGAGAACACGCTTCAGGGTACACTCGAATCGCATGCCACCGTTCCTCAGCATGGCTCCGGGCCGAAAGTAAATCTTGTTCAAAAACTGTCTGTGACAAAAGACAACGTGGATAATGAGCGAAGCGTGTACCCCCCTATCATGATTGTCCTAATAACGGCTTACAATGGGTTCATCTCATCGGTCCATGTACACCAATATGCAGTTAGAATTCATACATTCAGTTAAATTATTAATTTCTTTAAGAGTATTGTCTCAGATCATAGCAGTTTACCCAAGGGTGAGACAATAGAACATTAACATTTCAACTTCAACCTTCGATTTGCTATTATGTGAATGTCAGCATAAACTTGTGGCTGTGTCTGTCTCTATACTTATCTCCAAAGTAAATTGATGGATGGTATCTCCAAAGTAAAATGATGGATGGCGGATTTGAGCTGTTGCATATTTACCAGAAACTTTGTATATGCCTCGCAGCTGCAGAACTGTTATACGCATCAGTTTCTTGTTTAAACATACTTTATGTAAGCAAAATACACATAAAGCTAAAGATCTTATCTTGTGCACAATAAGTTTTAATACAAATACACAATAGCATTCCGGACTCAGGACATTAAGCAAAGAATATCAGAGAAAAGAAAAATAATAATACAAAAGGTAATAACAAATTTAGAAATGTTTAACCATCGTTTATGTGTTTTTAAGATCAAACCGCCGATGCTCAGTCGCTAATGACCGTGTTTGATTATATTTTGTACGAATCGTGGCGTTTTGTGTTGCAATTATTACACCAATGGCATGTCAAATAAATACAAATATAAACAGCAATTGATGTTTTGTAATTTTGGACACTCATCGAATTCATGAGTTTTGGTTTTCGTTGAGACGCATCGGCTAAATTATGATGTATATTAAATACTATTATTAAAAAGATAC
>JARFOD010079449.1:8007-19928 GCA_031763545.1 Mopalia muscosa
TTTCCCCCCCCCCCCCCCCCCCCCATCAAAACATACATACACACACATCTTTAGCAGTAAATTGTCTTGGATCGAAGTGGTTAACTTTGTTGCAAAAATGAGTGTCCCTATAGTGCTAATGTAAATAGACAACACGCGCTTATGGGCGTGTAATAAATAATATATTTGAAATGTAACTATCGTTTTGTCAGTCTTTATTTATTAGTTGTTGTTTTATTTCTGTACATTTTCGGTTGACGAGATTGCTTAATTGATTAGTTCACGTAATATGAATGATAGAACCCCCCCTTCGTTTGTATATTGGTTAGCAGCATTTGATTTAAACCGGCGCCGTCTTACCTACATTATCTTGCGTGCAGCCCAATTGGTCATAAACCAGGAACATTTCTAATGTAGTGATATTCGCTAAAATGGCGTAAATTGTGCGGTTAGAGCGAGACAAATTACAGCTGCATAAATATACCGGGACTATGCTATGATGTAATTCAGCTGTAGATCAATGCTATATCCCTTTTTTAAAGATACACATTTCAATTGTCTTCAATAAAAATTTGTTCTATTAAATGTTTACATTTTCAAATGTTTAAGCAGTTGGATGCTCGTAACGGTGGCTGAAATTAGAGCAAGTCTCATGACTTCCTGGTCAGATAGTGATGGCGCGGGTTTCCTATGGTCTAGTCGAACCAAACAAACATTATGGACGGTAGAAATAGTTTCTGCACAAAGCAAAAGTTAGGACTAGAACAGGTCAGAATGTTGTTTGTTTGTTTGTTTGGGGTTTCACGTCATACTGAAGGGGTTTTCACTTATATGACGACGTGCCATCCCAATGGGTGGAGGCAACCACCCTTGATGCCACTGGCAACAAACAAATACATCACTGGACAAATACAGGTCACAAAACAGACACCACAAACAGATCACTTTCCTGTGTTCCTTAAGCTCTGAGAGCGCCAAGGCAACATGAAGCTCCCTCCAACCACCCGCCAGTGCAGTTCAGAATGAGATAGTGTATTTGTGATGCTTATCTCGCCAAGTGGCTGTATTGGCCTGTCTTCCAAGCATGACCCGCTTATTTTGAAGATGTATAATATGGTGGTATAATGGTCTATGTCAAAAGGTCATGACAACCAGTTCACCAAGTCGAGGGGTCCGAAGGCGGTGACCAAGAACATGTGTGGAGAGATGGCTTCATTCCCAGGCTCGTTTATTCAACCCAAGCTCTCCATCTTGCAGCCCCGGTAACACCTCATCAATCACGCCAATGGCACACAACAATAGCGATAGGATACCGAAATCCTATTGACACAAGCGACATAATTGTTTCTGATTGTTTTTTTCGCTTAAATTCTAAGAGAATAACGAGCCACCAAAACCTCTGCCGTCATACTCCGTCTAGGTCAAAAGTTGTTCTATTGTTGTTTCTTTTTACAGCGATACTCCAACACGCTCTAGCCTAAGTGGTTGAAAAGACGCATTATTCTCAGAACAAAACCCTGCATACAATCAAACAAGAGTTTTTACACTTTACGCTCCGTGAAGACTTAAACAATTAAAATAAGAGCTTTAAACATTTTTATTGACAAATTGACCTCTATAATATACAACAGTATGACATGGATATACTTCGTCCAGTACCCGCCTCCAAAGGAGCAAACCGGCTCGAACAAATAAATAAATAAATAAACAAGTCAAAGTAAAATACAGCGAAATTAAAAGCGAAAGTAAAAACCAACGGAAAACACAAGCTGTGTAAAAAAAAGGAACTACAATTTTTGGGGGGAATTTGTTCCTGTCACGGAAATTAGATCAAAGCCCAAAAGAGTGCCTCGTACAATGTAACAATAAATAATTTTTATATTATAAAGATTTGATTGTACTTTGCGCCATAATGACTCGCTTAAAAGCTGTTACTTTTCTGTATATGTATACAATAAATAAGAAAGTTTCAGAATTTAAATAGGCCAATAAAGCGATACTTCCTTTAGTGTTTATGTCTGCAATTTGACAGCCTCACAACTGTTACACTAAAAAATAAAAAACGGGATAAAAAACGGGATAAAAAAAAAACAGACTATCATTTTCGATAATCCGCTATTTAATTGTGGATGTGTAGAGGCAGACATCTGAATACCTGATAGATTTTAACCATGTAGTCTACAGTTTGTTATTTTGTTTGATTAGGGTTCAACGTCGTACTCAAGGGTAATTCACTAATATGACGATGGATTGTCCACTTCACACTGCAGCTTGCCTTATTACAGTGGAAAACCGGGAGGAATTCTCGTAAAAACCACCCCCGCGATTGCCAGATCCACAATGTGTGGCTCGCTTATATACCTGATGGTCGACAGGCGGACTCGATCCGGTGAACGGTACATTGAAACAGGTTTAGTAAGCGCACACGCTCCCACTCAGCCACGGCCGTGGGCCTGTAGCTTTACAAATACAGAGTATAGGCGAACGTGACGTTTTTTTTTTTATTTTCAACTTTGTGCAGAAACCGGTTATTATGTGTTCAAAGTAAATACTGTCCAATAATGTTTGTTACGCTGAACAAACTTAGACATTTAACATGTTAAACAAGATCGTAAATAACTAGCCTCGATAAAATTAGGGAAATATGAAGCAAGTATTGGTTTTAGTTTAGCTCCTCCCGCCGAGAATGCAGACTTGAACTGGTCACATAATGGTTGGCCCCTAAGCATGTCTACCTCACAAAAAATAAACTTAATTTATAAGAAGGTAATATAATATCTGTATTAAGCCAGTAGATCTGCTAAATACAAGTGTAATCGTCCTGTATTCCAAATCCTATATGCAGAGTGATTACACGATTTGGGGCGTTTGAACTCAGTAGCTATTTGATCTGATACCCGTTTCAATCACTACAAGTTAAAGACGAATCGTCATTGTATAGTATGGGATTATACGGTTAACCGTCCGATGACAGCGACTGTATGCAGCAACGAACGACACACACGTGCTTGTCAACGGACTCCTGTGTGTCCAGATTACAATACATACACGCGATTTCCCAGCTTAGGAGTCCACTCACCAGTGTCCTATTAATTAGAGACTGACCATAAATACACGTGTCAGAACGGGAAGCAGTTCATTATGTTTTTATCCGTTTAACAAAACCTCACAAATCCCTATCATGTTTTATTCAATTACACTTTAATGTGTTGACATTATTAAACATACGGAACCACAGAGAGAGGTGGACATTTCCACGTGGCAGTAATGTCTTACAGGACACGCCCACTACTGATTATTGACCCACAAAGGCCTGCTCGCTCATCCAATGGGGGAAAGTAACTGGTGATATACCACAGCGTGTAGGGAGAGTTATAGGCCTACTTAGCCCGATGTGACGGGTTAATGAGCAAACATCAATTTTTTTTTCAAGTGCACTATCTACTTTGCTTTTGAATCCTACTGTAATGGGGAGTCATGGAAAACGGAGCCATTTTTAGAAATTGTGATCCATGCAGCAATGTTTTCCGAAAAATATATATAAATATTTTTCCGTACACAATGATACAACACAGTATACTGACTGAAATGTATTGCATTTGTCTTTACCGATTATCCCAAAGCAATTGTTTTCCAATTATACTTGGTACAGTTATTTATTAAATACCTTATCTCTAGGGTGTGTCTATAGGTGAAGATTGTCATTTTACTGTTATTGAATTTGGGTGCCTATTACTTGGTCAATTCAAACTTAATTTCTACTCTTTGAGTTATAAAAAAAACAAACTATCATAGCTGGTTCTTTGTTAATGACATCGGATGCACGACGAGAACGTTTGCCACAAATTCAACGGCCCATTATTAGACCTACATTAGACTCAATCGAACCGAAGAGAGTATAATTTAATTTCTAGATAAAATGATCCCTTGTGTGTCCACCATGAATCTTTCTTTACCTCCCATCAATCGACGATTGTCCTACGTGCACCTTTCGTATTTAAATAGTCTTACAGAAACCTAAATACACACGGATTACTATGAACTAATCATACAGGATATGAAATAGGGGAGGTAAGTAGGACAAGACCCATTTCGCCCTTTCGCAACCCAGAGTTGTCCGTCCTTAAACGCTCGCCAATCGATACTTCCGGTCGTTACTAAGCGACGTCATTATAAATATTTGCAGCGAACTGATTCTACTGGCGTGTTGTTTCGTTGCTTCAAAGTCATCTAGGCATTTTAACGAAGTAGGTATGGCTCTATTCTCTAACTAGGGTAGAAATATCGTTGGTGTACTTTAAGTCTAACTCTGTTCTGGGAGAATCATAATTGTTTCTACATAATACTTTACAGTATTCATGCGCGTTAATGAAGAATTAAATGTTCTGCCTACATCTATCTACAGATGTATGCTACTCTTATGTTTACAAAGCCCAAATCATTCCGTTACTTATACTTTTTTTATTTTATATTTCAAGAGTTTGAGCGGTTATTTTTTTTTTATTGTGAAAGACAACTGGTAACGAAATGACGACTGTGCTTCCTCAAAAGACTGAGGGTACATACACCTTCGCAAGTCAACCCAGGGCTGTTCAGCAACGAAAAAAGTATAGAGACCATGGCATGCTGGAACCGTAAGTATGATATTCACTCGAAGAGTTGCTTAGCTATTTATGTTGGATTTCCTTTATACTTGCTTATATGCCTTAACTTAAGAGACTTCTGATTCCTTTAGACCTGTGAGTAGCATCTGTCCGTTATTGTTTTTCAAAAGTTACAGCAGGACACATAAACAGAAGACTGTATATAACACCAATGCAAATAGGCCTAGGCCTAATGGTTTTCACAATATGTGGTATTTGTATGAAGCTTTAATGTTTGCTGCCAACTAACTCATTCCAGGAAAGCTTCCTAAACTGAACCTACTTTGATTTACTGTTCACCGGTTCGAGTCGGCCTGTCACCATCAGGTATATGAGGGAATCGCATGTTGTGGCTTCCGCAATCGTGGGGGTAGCTTTTACGAGGTTTCCTCATGGTTTTCCACCGTAACAAGGCTGTGTACAGTGTGAAGTGGACAATCCGTCGTCATATAAGTGAAATACCCTTGAGTACGACGTTAAACACCAATCAAACAAACAAACAAAAACATTCTAGGAAAACCATATGTCTTATAGTAAAAAATACCAGCCAATGCAAAGAAAGGCATGTCCCACCACGCATGGGTTGATAACCTGATAGATGTCAAATCTGAATGTCGCTTAAATAGTCGCCCATAGAATGAGTAGAATATTCAATTTGGCTCAAAAAATATCCACCACAAGCTCATGGAGAACATATTATATTTTAAAAAGCTTAACAACTTGATAGACAAATTCATAATTTCAATTATGAAGGGAAAATGTTAAGTTTGGCATGCATGTGTTCATAAGACTTTCATAAAATATACTGTACATGCTTCATGTTAATGTACTTTCCACAAAAAATAACTTATGTGATAAAATGTATTTGTCAATTCATAGTACTACATGATGTACTTGTATCAATAGAACATACAATGTATTGTAGGTCTATATGACAGTGGTTTCCTTTCATGTTAACAACTTACCAACTTAACATCAATTAAATCTTAACTTAAAGAGTTGGTCAAGTAAGAGCATATTTCATATAATATATATGACTTCATGTTTCAGAAATCAAGGTCCATCCACCTATGGGAACATTATGTATGACAGACGGATTGTTAGAGGAAATACATATGCTCAGCACACATTACCAGCTGTAAGTATGCATAATTGTTGATTATAATACCTGCAAAAATTAA
This sequence comes from Mopalia muscosa, assembly GCA_031763545.1. Lineage (NCBI taxonomy): Eukaryota > Metazoa > Mollusca > Polyplacophora > Chitonida > Mopaliidae > Mopalia > Mopalia muscosa. The sequence continues at coordinate 13,811 of JARFOD010079449.1, forward strand.
ATTGAAAACCGTCAGAAAAGAAATATTGATGTCAAAATATTTTATTGTTAACGATGCAATTGTATACATGACTACCACTATTGGTAGTTTTAATAGTTGAGCTATTTGCCTGATTTAAACATGTATTCCAACTTTAACTTTTTACATCATTTTTCTCAATATATATTCAAATGACCATGGATAAGCTACATGTATAAAAAGTGAAAAAAATTAAAATAAATGTGGTTTTGATTTACTGACTCTTACTGACATAATACAGTAACTGAAGCTTCCGTCAAAATTAATCAGATTTTTATTCAGTGCTTTATTTACAAAATGTAAGTTAGTTTTAAAAAAAATATATATTCCAGCATGCACAACCAGACCCTATTGAAATACAAAGACAGGAAGAAAACAGACGGCGGGCTATCGCTAGAAAACGTGCTAAGGAACAGTTGCGGCCTAGATCTCCGGAACCTGTCGAGGGTAGAAAACACATTGACGTTCAGACGGAGTTATATTTGGAAGAGTTAAGCGACAGAGTGGAAGAAGCGGACGTGGAATGTCAAACCGATGCCTTTTTAGACAGACCACCTACTCCATTGTTTGTACCAGCTAAAACAGGAGTAGATGTCGACACACAGATTCTCGATGGAGAAGTAAGTCTTTTTTCTTTTCGCCGTCATATAAGCAAAATGCCATTAAGCGCGGCATAAAACACCAATCAATCAATTTTATCTTCATAAGCCCCCTACCTGTGGCCCCGATGGGGACTAAGTTTGCACTGTTTACAATTTGTTAAATGTTTTTGCCATGTAAAGGTAATTTTTTAAATTTAAAAAAAAAGGTAAATCTTAGTTTTCTTGACTTTTGGAAATTAAAATTCATTGCTATGCTGTAACACAAAAATGATGGTAAAAAAAATACTTCTAGAAAAATTTCTTACACATAAATCCTTTCCAGGATAGGTGAGTCTGGGTGTGGTTAAAACACTTCTCAACAATATTTGAGGTTTTCCCTATGTTGTGCAAGGGTATTTACGTTCCCTAAAAATGACTGACTGAATATCAGATTTGTGTATGTAACTAATATTCTATTATTTATGTTTTAGCTGTTTGACTTTGACATTGAGGTGAAGCCTATTTTAGAAGTACTGGTCGGCAAAACAGTAGAACAGTCTTTACTGGAAGTAATGGAAGAGGAGGAGCTGTTCAACCTCAGATCACAACAACGCGCTTTTGAGGAGTTAAGAAACGCAGAGCTTGTGGAACAGCAGAGACTCGAAGAACAAGAAAGACGCCATAGAGAAGAAAAGGTGAAGAAATCATTTGATTATCTATCTAAAAGAACATACTTAATTTATATTCATTAGTCAATCGGTCCCCGCATTGAAATATGTGAGTACATTAAAGAAATGGTCGTGTCAGTCTGTTTTCTGAACAGGTCAAATTCTGTTAATCATAGGAATACGTCATTCAATGGTGTTGACCAGTTGTCAAAAAGGGAGATAAATATGTTACTCATACAACCGAAATTGCTTGGTTCAAAAGGGAGATAAATATGTTACTCATATAACCAAAATTGCCAAAATGTCCTTGATAACTAATAGAATAATTGGTCAAAAGTGGAGTTAAATATGAATAACAACAGTATGGCATGAGTATGTAAACAAATTAAATGGCTAGTTAACAAACATAGGTGGCACTGTCAGTTATATGAGTGACAGATTTATCTCCCTTTTTTGCTGTGGCCAACCACATCGGGTGAATGATTGGAAGATGACGCACTTTTGAAGACTGATCAGATTCTATTGTAAATGTCAACGAATGCCACAGTAATCCGTTTATTGTCTTTGATAAATTTTACACCTCTCATTGTCATATTTTTTTCCACTTTAGGAACGTCGCATGAAGCAACAGCGAGAAATATTAAGAAAGGAAAAAGAAACTGCAGAAAAAATTGCCGCTCGTGCCTTCGCTCAGAGTTATCTCGCAGATCTTGTGCCATCTGTTTTCGGAACTCTTTCGGACAATGGTTACTTCTATGATCCAGTAGAGAGAGGTAAAACAGTAAAACAGTTTTATTATTACAATGGTCAATCAATCCAAATTTATCCGTTCTATCTGTCCTTTTCTAATGACAATGAGGCCCGCAGCCGTGGCTTAGTGGTTAGCTTTACTAAAGCCTACTTGGATGTACTGTTCACATGATCGACTCTCAGGTATATGAGTGAGTCACACAATGTGGCTCCAGCAATCGCAGGGGTGGTTTTTACAAGGTTTCGTCTCTTTTTTCCACTGTACTAAGTTACGGTGCAGTGGACAATCCGTCGTCATATAAGTATAAGTTTAACATAAGTGAAAATGTTAAACCCCAATCAAACAAACATCGTTTGGTCATGTCAACAAATTGATACTTATATTTTTTTGGCATATTTGCAAAACAAGGTGAATGACAAATGAATTTGTATTTTTTCATTGACAGATGTGGAACAAGGATTCTTGCCATGGTTAATGGATGAAGTAACAGAGCAACTAGAGAAATCACAACTTGGTAGAACAGTTTTGGATGGACTTTTACGAGAAGTTGTTAACAACCGACTAGAGATGTACTCTGCTTTAGAAGCTACTCCAGTGCCTTCAGCTAAAAAACGACCAGAAAAGCCAGAGGAGAAAACGGAGGTTAAGAAAGAAGAGCCCATACCTGAGGTGAGTAGTTGAACAGATATTAACAACTGTTTGAATATGGAGGTTATGAGTTATGACGTTATGACAACAGAGTGACATCCCTTTGCGAAATGACGTTGCCACTTTACGGCACGTCAGGGCAGCCTGTCTATACTTTAATATTTCAGGTTTATTTTCAGGAAAAATAAAGTTTAAAAATAGTTATTTTTGCATAAAAAATATTCTTTAAACTATGGGAAAAGGAAATTCATATAGTTATATGAATGTTTATGTGTTAATTTGCAATATTCCCTATACCACACATGTTAAAAATTGTGGATTAGCCCTCCCTTGTCGTAAACCGATAACATTATTTAGCAAAGGGACATTACTCTGTTGTTGTAACACCACAACTGGAAACCCCTGTATTGTATAGCTCTACAAGGTTTATCAAGCAACACTGAATACATGGGCTCATTTAAAAAAATAATCTAAACATTGAACTGGCAACCCCATGTTTTCAATACTGGTCGTCATGGTGATAAAGTTTTATGTAAGCTAACAAAGCTTTATGAAACAGGCCTGAGGGCATAAAAACAACATTTTTCCTACTCAATTCTGGGAAAACGACAAACATGTTAAGAACTTTACGGTCTTCTTTGTTACCCCCCTACCCTTTTATGATTACTACACATAACTTTTAAAATTTTTTTATTTACTAGCCAGTCGAGTCCAATGGTTGAGTGAGTGAGTCACAAGATGTGGCTCCAGCAATCGCGCGGATGGTTTTTATGTGGTTCCCTCCTGGCTTTCCATTGTAATAGGGCAAAGAACAGTGTGAAGTGGACAATCCGTCGACATGAACACTCAGAGCAGATAACCTCAGTAAAATTATTGGGTACCCTGTCCTAAGATATGAGGTTGTTCTGAACAGGGGAAAAGTAGATTATTCCGGTCCCAGAGAATCTTTATAACCCCATCTATTTTCTGCTTTGTTTTCTAGTGTAATGCCTTATATGTTGTGATTCACTATTTTGTGTACATAGGGACAGGTGTTTTAAATAATAAAATGAAAAAAGCTGTTCAACTCTTAATAGGGATTTAATGCTGTACTAAAGGTTATTTCACTTGTACGACAGCATGCCAGCCCAATGAATCAAGGTAAACACCATTAAGATCACTGGCAACAAAGAAACGATCACAAGACGTTATGCAAAGACATGACAAGCTGATTGGCTTCTCGTTACCACATAGGCTTCCTGAACTGAACCTGCTTAGATTTACCGTTCACGGGTTCGAGTCCGCCTTTCAAGCATCAGGTATATGAGCGAGTCACATGTTGTGGCTCCGGCAATCGCGGGGGTGGTTTTTACGAGGTTTCCTCCTGGTTTTCCACCATAATAAGGCTTGTCATATAAGTGAAATACCCTTGAGTACAATGTACCAATCAATCAAACAAACAATCGTTGCCCCATAGGGCGGAGAGAAACAGGACAACATGAAACTCCTCCCAACCGACAATATTAAACTCTTAATGAAGAAAAGAAAATAATGCATATTTAAATTTTTCCAGATTTTACGTGGATATTTTCTAAATATTCATATATATATTTATTTTTTCTCTGGCAGCCTGCATCAAACCCTGAACCTGAAGCCCCAGTCATCGACACCAATAAACCTGAAGAGGAGGACGGAGGCGGCCAAGATTAAAAACACACTCCATATATTCTATTGTAGTCCATGTAACAAACACTCATACTATATAAACTGTATGCTTGTATATTGTTTGTCAAAAATTCTGTGATATTATATTTGTTCATTTTTACCTAAAAATATTTGCATTTTTTTGTTTTCATTTTTTGTTCATTAAATGGATTTTTTTTTGTCACTTATATATCTATGAAACTTCGTCCACGCTTCTCCCTTTATGCTTTGATATAAAGGCCATCTAGTATGTATATGTATTATATTTATAATGTTCTGGCAGCTCCGGCTACAATATAACAAAAGAAAAACTGAAAAATAAGAAAGTCTAGGCTCTCAAGTCAGGTTATACATTTTTAACTTTTTGAGATAAAATGATGATTTTGTCACACAGATTTATATTTATTGGTATTTGTGGTCTTCAATTAAAAAAATAATTTCAATCGTAACGCTTCTGATTTTCTGTGTGTTTAATTTTTTACAAACAATCTAATTAAAAAAGGCACAAAACAGCTTCAAGCGAGAATCTGGACTTCAAATAATATTGGCATGCAGCCATGGCTTAGTGGTTCCCATGTCCTTCAACGTGAACTTCATCATGGCCACAAGCATTTGGTAACAATATTTCCCAAAAAGTTCGTTGACTCAGGCTTTAATAGCATGAAAAAAACCTGATTTTCATCTCAGGAAACATGTCTTTAAAATATGTTTCCGTCAACTGAAATGTTCTTTTTGATTTTTAATTCACCGATTAAAATTGATTTAAAATGGTTAAAAATCTAACACACTTGATTGGTCAGAAGCTTAATGACGATGCATATTGGGAAGATTTGTTTGTTTGTTTGATTGATGTTTAACGTCGTACTCAAGGTTATTTCACTTATATGACGACAGATTGTCTACTTGACCCTGTACACAGCCTTATTACGGCGGAAAACCGAGAGGAAACTTCATAAAAACCACCCCCATGGTTGCCGGAGCCACATGTGACTCGCTCATGTACCTGATGGTCGACAGGCAGACTTGAACCCGAGAACGGTAAATTGAAGCAGGTTCCGTTTAGGAAGCACACTCGCAGCCATGGCCATATTGGGAAGAAGTCATTGTACAAACACCATACGGCTACATAACAACTCATGGGGTAGTGGTAGCATGTGCACTTACTAAACTGCATCCGTTATTAGGCTAGGTGCAGTGTGAAGTGGACAATCCGTCGTAATATAAGTGAAATACCTTTGAGTACGACGTAAACCCCAATCAAACAAATAAACAAAATGACACGTCACAACTCTTGTCCGAAAAATTATATTTTATATTTTAACACAAATAGCTTTATTCATTACCGTAAATGACCACAACAGATCTAAAACTTAACAGATGTTCCCTTTTTAAGGGCAGCATCTCATTTCACAAAGTGATCTTAGGCAAAGTTGAAGCTCATTGCCATGGTGTCTAATAACGAAGATATCAAATTATGGTAAAATAGATCAAATCTTAATCTTTTTATAATGAACAAAGAGACTAGTAAAAAAAAACTCTTATGACTGGGTGTAAACATGAAAATATCCCTAATCCGTGGTATTTTATGGAAGCCAAAGTTCTTTATTGAGTAAGAATCTGGGGCCAGTTTCATAAAGTGATCTTAGCTTACGTTGAACGTAACTGGCATGGCAACACTATGTCTAGAGCACTGGTTTGTTTGATTGGGGTTTAACGTCGTACTCAAGGGTATTTCACTTATATGACAACGTGCCAGCCCAATGGGTGAA
>JARFOD010079460.1:0-15262 GCA_031763545.1 Mopalia muscosa
ATGCATGATGTCAGCCACACCTGGTAATTTTAATCCCTCTGTCTTATAAACATCAGTGTTTTTTTATTCTACTAATTGTGAGTTACAATTTTAACAGCATTTATTGTATAGTCTTAAAAAAATATATATGTTTGGGTATACTTGCTATTTTTATACACATCATTATTAATGTGGGGGTTTTGTCCTCTGGGTGTATTGTCCGCTGGGGCTTTTGTCCATGGGTGTTTTGTCCTAGGGTGTTTTGTCCTAGAGGGTTTTGTCCCATGGGTGTTTTGTCCCGGACCCGGTGAAGCTATAGGCCTAGGCCTACAGGCTCCCGAGTCTAGGCCTAGTATTGACAGAGTCCCATTTTCCGTCATTTCACTTTCTAGTTAAGACCCTTTCGAACAGAAATAATACACAGAGAAATCTAAGAGTATGTAGACATTAAGGTTTGATGTAGAGTTCTCTACCTTCATCTATCAGTGTATATCGCCTACCGCAATATGTTTATTCATACTTTCTTACCGTTTTGGTGCTGAACTTTGAACAAGATGGCGTCTTCTGATTAGATTGGGAATTCTTGTGAAAAAAGCCCCCAGGATAGGGTTCGATATCAATTTGGTGATAGATATGAGCCAGACAAGATATAAATTCACAAGTATAGTAGGCCTGTGACTACATGTCCTATAATTGAAGATGATTAATCTCCGGTCGTACTTCTCAAATTCATTTCATCATATGTTGAAATTCTGTTGGTGCTATACCTATAGCCTACATCCTGTTTGTGCGGGTTTAGAATTTCAACAAACTTAAATCGTATAAAAGTATAAAAGTGTGCCTAACTTAGGCTTACAAAGATATAGGACTTCTGGAAATAATCGAATAGTTCATCATTTAGCGTTCAATTCCGATCGAAAAAGAATTGTCACACTTAATTAAAGGGAGATAATGCGAGTTATCCCCCTTAATGTTTGTTCAAGCATTTGTCGATTTGTTCAACAGTTTGTAACATATATGGCATTTAGTGGTCCCACCTTTTCTATATGAAACCATGGAGCTATAAAGAAATAATTTGTAGCTGCATGGTGAAACAGAGTCAATACCTATAGAAGAGGCGAAAAGAAGATAAACTTAACTCCCATATGGAGGATTTTAACGAACACGTCCCAATACAATTTAAAATATAATCGATTCTACTTCTGGACTACGTCGAGACTAAATCCTCGCGCTTCGTTCTAGCAGGCGTGTCGACATTTCTGCTTACGTTGCATATTGTTAAATATTTTTTTTAACTTTGGGGTCAGAACATATACTTATATAATGTACAATTACTTGAATATTCTCTACGGAACCAGGCCATTTGTTACCCAAACTGATTCGTATCCAACGCTTTCGTTCCCACACCGTCCCATACCCAAGGCATGTCATTTTTAAATTCACTCAAAATTGCAAATTGTGTTTTGTATGAATCATATTGAGTTTTATACCGCATCATTGCTTAGGCTGGTCGCAGCAATGTACACTTTTACAGACCTTTGATCTTGATGAAAGATGAAGCTGACGCTTAACCACTTCATCTCAAACTAGTATCTGAAAATATTAAGTGACGACAAAGGAAGAAACAACGTGTCTTTTCAGGAAAAATGTCATTTACTGTCTGGGCGCAATATTCTGAGGGTACCAAAAAAAGTGTGCATCTATCACGGCGGAACATAGACACAGAGTTCGGTTTCTCAGATCGTCTATCATATCATGTAGCCTTATATACGCGGAACGATCGAAATCGTTTTCTCGCGAAAGTTTCTTAGGGACTAACACAATGTCGCCGGAAGGTTGAAAAAAAAAACCCCACAAATTCTTCTATCAGAAAGCGAAACCAAACATAGAGAAGAGAAGCTTATTGGATTGAAATGTTTCAAACGTTAATTCATACTTTAGTACAGACATTAGCCTACATATCCGCTGCGTATATCCACAAAGTTGACTGCAACACGGTGGTCTGTATTGACCATTATTACGCCTATAAGTGTTTTTTTTTTGTTTGGTTTTTTTTGGCGGCCTTGCTCTATCTCATTTTTTTAGCAAGTTGCAGCCGGGCCAAGTTCGGATATAATTGAAATTAAGACATTTGTACAGTCGCTCTCCACTGATTCCGATTAAACTTCTTACAATATACACTCTCTCTGGCTGAGGGTAATTTGTTTCAAGTGTAGATATACTGCTTTAGTATTAAAGCACTACAGGACCATTAATTTCCCAACAGAGCTAAACACTTCGCATTTTATGGCTGTGTAGAGGTATTTACTGTTGGGTACACCGCCGTCGTAAGTGAAATAGCCATGGGCACAGCGTAAAACCGCCCTAAAGCTTATAGGTAAATATGTCCGTGGCACATTTTTATGTCAAACTTTTTACATTATCAAGATTATGCAAAGAAGATTTTAAAAGGGTAATAAAAAAAAGGAAACGTCAATATTTACCCCTGACTAACTAACGGTAGAGTCGTTAACAGTCATTTTTCAGCAAACCAAAACACTTCACAATAGATAGTTGTATAAGTCTGGCTGTAAATGGTGTTGTGTAAGCTTACAATGCCGTTAAATAATGAAATATCATAAGTATTGCGTTAAACACTGTTCAATCAGGGCAAGGTCAGATAAATCTATAATTAACCTTGATTTTAAGACAGAACAACGCACATAAACTTAAGTTGAGCTATTTTCGCATACAGAAATCAATCAATTAATCAATCAATATTTACAATATTTACTCAGTTTTTAACAGTCATGCATAGGGAAGATTTCTGATGTACCAGGTGGTTTGAGGTAAAATCAGTGTCATCTTTCTTAACAACGAAACCCTGGAATTTCAAACGGGCAATAACTCTATGGCGACAGTAGTCACAATGCCTATGAGACAGACACTCTTTATTGACAGGGGCACGCCATTGGATCTATCGCTCTTCATTTGTCATGTCAACTAGACTGACCTATGAACTCCTGCAATTCGGATGTCTCTCGATTATTTTGTAAAGTGTTCTATCACCATGCAGACCGGCATTATAGGGTGAAAGGGCTGCTCACAAATTAAAAAATGTTCATCTTTCTGTCTGTCAAATAGAGCTCTTTGACGAATGACCTATGAAAAGGTTGAATACAATAAATACCATCGGATTCCTTTTGGACTCGTTACTTTTTTTTTAGAGAGACACTTCATATTCGTGACAGATACTTTCCTACTATATTTAATAATGGTAAGGATATTTGTCTCCTGCCAACAAACGCAACAAATAACTCGTATGAGAGAGACTTTCCGCCACTATGTTTAGATAGATATATTTCTAAAAGTCATCAGCTTGCACAGGAACGTGGAATATTTCAAATCTACACTCAGAAACAGGTGTCTAAATAGATCTACAGATTCTCAAGAAACCATAATGACCATTTACACGGTACATAAAGTGCTGATAAATATTTATAAAACAATATATTCGGTTGAGGTTAGGAATAAATCAACATACAAGCTGTTATTTTAGAGATAAAGACAAACGAGTACAACAACTAAAGAGAATAAAAGTTACAAGTTGTCTGAACCAGATGGAAGTTTCACCATACCAATACACGTACTTTAGATTTTCGTTTTTTCTTGTACGCTATAATAGGTCTTTGTAAGAGAGTAGCAGACATTTTAGGTACGGAGTACAAGATATTTAAATTCCTGTTAATGAGACTATAATAACTGTGTGCTTGGGTGGTCAGTGAGGTATGCACAAATACTTATTTATTTTTTTAGACCTGGTTCCCAATCAAAGTCCCATGGATACAACGTTTGGTGAGTTTCTATCAATTTGCTTCTTTTTCTAAGCTCTTCTGTTTTGGTTTTCTCTTCAGCAGGAAGAATTTGCGTCTTTTGGCAAACAGCATGACTTGAAAATGTTTTGAACAGAATGAGCAGGAAGAGATAAATGTATAGCTATTGGAGATATAAGTGTTGACCAAATGGATTTCAAACGATTTTGTTGGTTCTAATCTGAAGAGGTTTTTGGTTTCATCAACAAATTGTTTCAGACAATTCTTACAGGTTTTGAGCTAGGTATGCCACCATTTCTGAATTGCAATCCAAACTGTCTCCCAAATAATAAACATTTCTATATGTCGCTAACAAAGGGAACCATATCTGTTATGAAAGAATCTAGTTTGCATCTTGCCTTCATATATTTTGAAGGAGCTGATTCTAGACCTTGGCCTAAGTTATAACTGCTCCGTTGGTTGAGGGTTTGCGTGTAAAAAAAAACCTTAGGACAAAACTAAAAAATAATAGAACAAGTCTGGTTGATTGGGGTTGAAGTTATAGCGAGTGCTACAATTCCTGTGAAACTATTATTTGGGGTTTAATAATTCCCTTAAAGGTGGGAAGAGGCTAAAAGGATTTAGCATGGCGTTGGTGGATATGTGTATGCTTAAATAAAGGATATAACTACCGCTGTACTTAGGCCCTACACAATGTAATATCTAAAAATATCTACACTTGCAAGGCTGAGAGTAGACTGGAATTTAATGTTTAGGTCATGCGGAGCAATAAAGAGATCAAGTCGTCTCTGGTATGCGGTAACCAGATACTATGAGATTTCTGTGCATAGATTATACGTCAAGCGAGGCTAATATGACGTTTTTATCAAAACTGAAGTTCAGATAACTTATTCTAAAAGTTTTCAATCGGTACTTTTAATAAAACTAGGAAACCTCTTGTCAGTGATTTGACGTGGCAACCATAGGTTCAAATGAGCGGTAAGATTCAGAGGCACAATCTGATTCGATAGGTCTAATTGAAGGCACTTACGTTTACGGTCTTTTTCTCATGTGGTTTGTGAATTTGTATGGAGAATGTAGAAAAGTCTGTTTAATAGAGATAATCGCCTTGCTTGGTACTAATCAAATTTTGATCCTCTAAAGATAGAATTGTCTTGTTGAAATTAATATAGTTTTCTGACCAAATAGGATTATCTATAGCTTTTTAAAATGGTAACGATTACTAACCTGACAATCTGCATCATTATTGTACTCTTGCAATCCATAATGGCGGAAGCTGACCCTGTTCAGCTGATTTAAAGGGAAAGACAACTGATTTTCGACCTGAACTTCTTATTTTTATTGCATATTTTAATAACAACAAACAACCGCTTGTATACATATCAACCTGGTGCTATAAAAACCCGGTTTTTAAAACTGCAAGTCAGCTGAAAACATGCTAAACGTTTGTTTTACTCAAATATTTATTTTCATATGATTACAACAGATTAACATTGCGCTTGGATGACCAAGCTTGTGTATACACCGTGTTGTTACAGATGCCTTCCAATGCATCCGTAAGCAAACGGTCACACACTGCAGGTTACCGATCGGGTTTTCGAACAATGACGTCAGTCCCGCCTTTTAAATTAACTATTTAACGACTATGCCTACTTGAATGCAAGTGCAATACAGCTGTTTGTCTTTGAAAATATACAATAAAAATAATGATTTTAGTTAAAACTCAGTTGTCTCTCCCTTTAAATACCGTATTCCGATTTTGGCGCGACCATAGTTAGATTAGGGTAGTGTAAGTGTTGACCACTTATGCAAAATATGTTTTAAGTTAAGCAAAACGGACACTAATCTCGGGGTCAGAAACTAGGGGCAAATTTATTCCCTGAAAAATTACCACCTCTGTAGCTCTAAGCCATGTACACCTTTCTTGATCACCGACAATGTTACCTGTTTTCTGAATCTTAAAATATCTAGCTGGGTAGACCATACATGATCAAAGAGGGACCTTTCCGATGCCGTCAACATAAGATATATTTAAAGGTTTACAATATTTGTACCTAAGATGGTGCAGACTGTTCAGCAGATGGAACACATAAATTACACAAATTAAAACAGTGGTAGTGCTGAATCCTAATTCCATTGCAGGTAGTTGAAATTGCTTCTCTAAGCTTCCTCCTTTTCAGCCCCGTGAGGTAGCGGGTGGGCCATGGTCCTGAAGAATACTCCCGCTTCCTCGGTCGATGGTAAGAGGCGAGAAAAGAGGTTGCTTTCTGTTGCCCTGGTGTTCGCAGAGCTAAAGAGTAACGGGAAACAGATTTGTTTGTGATGTCCTATATTTGTGTCCGTCGTCATATCAGTGAAATACCCTTGAGTACGACGTAAAACACCAATCAAACAAACAAACATAAAGCGTTAAAAAAGATAAACTAAGAAAATTTTAAAATGACTTAAAATGACTTTCGCGAGGAACTTACGCAATCGATGCGATTTATTTGCCTGAAGGAATTGTTTAGCGAAAGCGTAGTTCCCACTTCCTCTATTTGATTAAATTTAACAAAAGTTATTTCTCCGTGAAAAAGTAAGACCAGACCCGATTTTCATAAATATTTCTGCTCGGAAACATTAATCCAGTTGCTTATTAAAACAAACAAGGATATTCAACTTATGAACGACAGTTTAGACACGTGTGTACTTTTAGCTTGTCGGGATGCTTTATTTCCCATCCTATAGAACTATTCCGGTAATTATCTATTGATTAAACATTTATTTACTGGTATGTCGGAGTCACAATATTACTTGTGTACTAGATCTCATTTAATATGGACTCCACTCATTTCAAGCTATTGTTCTACTATCCGTAAATCTCTCAAGCACATAAATTCCGGATATCAGAGTTTTCATATTATGCTATATCAGATAAACATCCTATTTAACTTTATTCACATAAAATTCAATATTGAAATTCGGACTTTCAAAACTAGTAATTGTGGGTGTTTTGAAGGGATCTTGCTGTGCCCTGCTGCTTTATGGGGTAAAAATGATAATCAGGAAACTGATATGTTTATGATGTCTTTGTATTGTCCTGTGAGTGTCTTTTATTTGTTCTGAGTTGTTTCTGTGCATTGCCAGTGGGTTTTTGGGGGGTGGTTTCTTTCACTTATTGGGCTGCCAGGCCTTCGTGCGAGTGTTATAACCTTGAGTATGGCGTTAATCGCCAATCAAACAAATCTCCTGTGGTTTTTGTTTTGGTTTTGTTTTGTTGTTTTTTTGGGGTTTTTTGCTGTCTTAGTTTGGCTAGATTCTATAGTTAGTCAAAGTTTTCCAGGATGCGATCTGATCTGTCTGGAACGATGTCCGAAACCCTACGAGTTAGGCAACAAATCGCCGACAGTGAAAGCGATCCACCTGGACCATTCAGCCAACCAGTAGTCTATAATATAAACGGTTGATAGCTGGATGCATAGATGGTCAGAACTATAACATTTTCAAACTTAAAAAACGTTATCCTCTACTTTGCTCCTGGCCGTGGGCTATCACAATAAAATCATTTAAATTAACGAAGAAAATTTTACAACCGATATGACTTTTATTAGTTAAGAGTCTGAACCAATTTGTGTGTGACATGTTGAAATTCATTACCATATTCGTTGTGAAAGGAAAACATAATTGTCCTACCTGTACAGTCTTACATTAAGCCTTTCAATCAATCATCAAATGTCCCTAGATGGTGTCCATTAATGTAATTAGAATAGAATGTGTCTGGCATGGATTTCAGATCGAATTGCGATTCCAAAGGTCAACGAAAAGGACAGCTATTGCACAACGACTTTATCAATGTGAGACCCAGAAGAATAGTGTTTACAGAAGAAATACTGCTATTTGTATATTTTTTAGAAATGAATCAAGAAAAGATTTGCATAATTCCCGCGGGAAATGAACCGGGGAATCATGGGCCTCATATTTTAACGACTGAGATTCACAACATTATAGATGGCATAAAGTTAATGCGAAAACACATCTGAAAAGTAATATTTTATATGCATGTATGTAGTACAACCCAGGTTGATATTATCACTAATTTAAAGCAGTAGGTAGGTACCATACAATGCCTTTCGTCAATGCACTGCAAAGATTCTGACGCTATAAACCTTTTATCAACAATATGTTTATACCCCTGTCGTGACAGAGGCCTCAGCCAGGCAGTCTTACCATCTCCATAAAGAACTCAAATAATTATTTCTTCCGTACAGACTTTGACTCTATTGGACTAAGCTGTGAGTAGTAATACATATGGCGTGAATTTCAAAGGACTCTTTATTATAACTTATATTTGAATTGTCTGGGAATATGGTGCAATTTTGTGAGTGTGTGTAGAGTAGGGGGAGAGGGCAACAGTATAACAACCACTACAAGAATATTTTTTAGGTACAATCGAAAGATCACTTCCGACTGATGATAAATACAAGCGCAACGGATAAGTTCCCTTCCCATCTGGCACCTGCGTCAAAATCTATCGCACATTCTCACGGCATGACTTATAATGACGACTTATGGGGTTTCCCCTTATTTACGGCTTTTTGATTGATCGATGAAACAGTTGACCAATCAATACGTCACAAATTAAGGGAATCCCTGCAATCAAATCAGTGAAAATGCATTGTAAGCGTATGTATCACGTCATAATATAAACCGTTTCAAGACTGATTGGATCAAGTTGAGGCGGGATGTTTTGACCACTGAGGAGACATTGTTGTATCATCTCTACAACAGAACCAATACGAAATACAGATGATCACGCCAACGAGATATAAAGAGAATATTCCTACGATCTACATGTGATCTAGATTACTGATTGACAAAAGCTGAGACTTAACCCAATCCTTAACACTACCCTAACAATAATCGTTAACAGAACGGCCCTTGTAATAGTGGTAGAGTGTGCGCTTACTAGTCCTATTTCTATTAACAACTCACGATTCCGTCTGTAGACGCTCAGGTATATATGGGTGTCATATGATGTGGCTCCGGCAATCGTAGGGTTGAATTTTACGAGGTTTTCTCACAGTTTTCCATCGTTAATAGATTATTAACAGCATGAATTGGACACTCCGTCGTCATATAAGTGAAATGCCCATGGATACGACGTTCAACCCTAATTAAATCAAATCGCCCAATAACAAACAAGTCCTAAACATAACACTTACATTGACGCTAAGTCTTACATGGCGGATGAACCGATTAACTCCACGCTAAAAAGGGACCAAGACTCTTGAAATTATTATGGCTGACCTTTTGGAGAAACGTAAAGAAAAAACGCGGACAGATCAGTTAGCTAAATGTTTCTTGATTGATCGAAACAAAGCCCCAGTGTACACATACATGTAAGTCATTCTTATTTACTGCCCTCAACAAATGTAACTTTATATTAACTCAACACCTTTGTCCAGTTATGGCCGGTCGATAGCATATCAGTCGTGCAACACACTATTTGGATTGCCTAGACAATCGAACAAAAGCCCATTCTATATAAATGGGGAAAGTATATGGACACAGACCGATTCAATTTTCAATTTTATGTATAAATGTCGTCCCTGTATGCTAGTTTTAGAGTTTTTCTCCTATAACCGGTTGTATTGATTTAAGTGGTGTTGTGGTTCGGTGACTAGCTAGCGTTAAATCAATTAACTCGGCCAATAAAACCAAGCAAATGTCAGCAGGTGTTAAGTCCAATCAACCTAAGTCATATCGTGGGCGACAGACGGACTTTGGCAATGAATACCAAAGTTCTGGTTTATTCGGAGGTCTATGGGCAGATCAAATAAAATATTTGTTTATTTAAATAATTGTATTATTCCACAAGATACATTCGCCTTAAGATCTTGCTGGACACTTTGGCACAAATTTTCACATTCGTTTATTCCTTTTAATTAATTTAACTTTAAACATTCAAAGTTGATGAAAAACAAATTTCCACATTGCTGTATTTGAGGTTTTAATTTCGTTTTGGTAATTTTTATAATTTTTAATTTCTTTTATTAAATTTTTACATTTTTTCAATTTTTAATTTAAATTTAATTTTGGTAATAAGCATATTAAACGGACAAATTTTTAAAGGAATTATCACAGGTAACATTTCTCTGATTTTTTTTTTCTCATCTGTTGAAGTGTAGTCCAAATGATGTAAGAAGTAAATGTGTATCACACTGGAATATCTGACTTGATTCTACTTAGAAATTACATATTTTCGAAAACGCTTTAACGTAGAATCTTAAAAGAATGCATTGCTGATGAACGTTATACTCAAGTTGTGAAATTTGTTGAACTTTGGAAAGGCCTATCGACGTATATATGAAGGGTAGGTGTCTTCGGGGATGAGAACATATGTACTACTATCATTGGGTTGGTTGAATATTCCGAACATATCCTTTTTTCGACAACACTAGCAATCTATTTATAAATTAATCAATCAATCATTTACGGAAAGGAATTGCAAAAAATTATCTAATGATTTATTTGGAAAAAGAACCAGAAATCAGCCTGTGTCTTGTGTTTACTCTAACCTTGGATACATCATTCCAAAAATATCCAAAGAATTTAAATGTCATCGTATCAGGGAAACGATTTTATAGCATGTCGCTGTCTCGCACAAATCCATAAACAAGACATTTAGTGTTTACATCCAATGTAACATCCATGCTAAAATCGATTAACTCTATGCTGATGTATTTACATTGGATGATTACAACCGTTTCTAGTTGGCTAATGTTCTATTCTACACATACTTTATTCTCTTTCCAGACCACTGAACATTACCTCAACGATACTACGGAAGCCCATCACTGCCATACGGATAGAGCTAGGGTATATTTGAGGGCTTAAAGTTTTATAGAATTTTAAATATTAAATCCTATTATATTTGTTTTGGATTAATTTTAAAATGGTCCGCATCACTTTCCGTCACCTGGAGACAATATTGACACGGGATATTTGCCATACAATTTGTTTGCAGTCTATCTCTTTCTGTTGTTTCACTGATAACAGACATGTGTTCCTTAATTTCAGCACAATTATATGATCATCAGATAACGTATCGTCGCATACTCGGTGCCCGAAGAAGAGCTCGCTATTGAAGGCTTGATACATCCGGGTAACTGTGCGCCAGGCGGTCATGTCCGCCTTAGCGACGCCACTTAAAGGTGACAATAATGCTGAGATATGTATACCTTAATGTGGAGCTTTTGAGTATCGATTAACAAAATTGTGGATAATAGGTATTTGTCTTTATTTAAAGTTCTATTTCTCTGTGAAAACGTCGGTGTGACTGATGGCCAAAAATGTGGGGGTTAGAGCCTCGCTAAGCAGATTATTAGCTGATTAGTGTAGTAAATCTCTGGACCACATGTTGAGATGTAAGGCACCTTCAACTGTCAACTTAGTGTCGAAAGACCTAATACGCGACACGAACACATAAACCGAGTAAATCTCCATTAAATCAATACACAAATTCTAGGTATTAGGTGTCGCACCATGGTTTACCTTTGAAAAATAAACGTTTCGAAGAATTATCAAGTCAAGTCAAGGATTGGCCTGAACTCATGTAGCGATCTGTGTAGCAGTTTTTGTGTGTCAAGAATTTATTTCTTTATTTCTTTTCTTAAAGTAGATACATACATTGGCAAAGTCGAATAATATTAATATGCCATTCTCTATTCGATGCACCATAATGAAAATAAGTTCCTCTATAATGTGTATACACAGAATTTTCTTCCATCTCTTGTCCAGTTGTCTAGCAATAAGCCTCGTTTTCGTTCGGTGTGACGTGATGCTACAACCTTTTACATAATGTTTGTCTGAGTTGTTGGAGGGTGAGGGCCATTGCGCTTTTCATCAATAAGAAATAAAGCTACGCGTGAATTTTGCGAGATTAAATATACATTACACAACCGTACATGTCTAAAAACATTAATATGATTATAAGACAATAGCAATCACTCAAAGCGTATGGAAATGCTTTGCGCTCGCGTATGAATCTAGGAGCTAATTTGCGCTCAGTCTGGTCAGAATTTGGTGAAATGGGATTGTTTCATCCCTGGGTTGTTAAATTCCAAATTTGAAAATGACTATTAATTGTGTTTACAAGTTAACATGTATGGTAAAAAGTATACACGTGAGACTAATTTAAGCAATACATAAACTTAAATGTCAGAGGCTATATACAATGATTCTGAAGTATAATACTCATTTGTCGGGTTCTTACTCGACACAACCTTATACTTTATAGTCATCTGAGAGTTTTCAAATTAATAAATGCCGACAAATGGAGTATTGTAAGTATTAGGACACAAGCGCAGGTTTTATTTTTGGAGTGCTACAAATACAAATGTAATATCCATACATAGTTTAATTTGACTCTATATCAGATGGCAATAAGCATCAAATGGCATGGGTTTCCTGTGTCCGATAAATCTCTCATATCATATCAAATAAAACAAACTATTTTTAAGATTTATATTTTAGCTCGTTTATTTAAGTGTCCATTACCCGAGCTTGTGGGCTGTTTAATGGCTGAAATTAAAAGATCTACTTCCTACGGAATTTAAACCCACCAGAGTTCCAATTCCAACGCCAGAAAATTCTGCATTTTAACATTCATAGGAACATGTTTCTAGAATCATTTTAAAGATATATGATTTGGATAACGTTCGTCCACGGTTTGCTATGGAAAGTATGTTGTTTACATTTTGCTCCAGACAAATAATTATACGGTGTTAAAGTTTCAAAGCCTCAAGTCATAGTTAATATTTTCTAAGCGTTCTCTTAAAAAAGCGCAATTCCTCTTGCGTATCACAAAAACGGCATGGAAACTAAACACAAATGCAACTAGGTTTTCCGTTTGTGTTTATTTTTGGGTTGAAAGGTCAACATGATAAAATACCATTGGCTGGCTTTTTTGTAGGAGGAAAACTGGTATAAACCAGAAAACCCACGACCTTCTGATGGTTGCTGGCATACAAACCAACATACGGTCCGCATGAATCGCAACCGAAGAGGTGAAGGAAATGTGTTCAACCAGAGGGAGTTTTCTCTGCATCTCCAGACCGTTTCGTCAGCTACGGCAATAATTAAATTACATTAATAATTATATATTTATATATAAGTGGAATATATATATTACCATCATCTGATAATCATATTTAAACAACTACTAAACTTTCTAGTCAGCTTAAGGTGCCTGGTCCATATCCAAACAGAAGCTTAAGGGTATTTCACTTATATTATGGCGGTGTATTCAAACAATAATTGACACAGGCTCAACCAAGATGTGAAGCATTTCCATGATGTTGGGAAGTTAGTTTTCCTCCAGTGTTAAGTAAAGACGGCATTGCTACTCTTAAAACAAACTGCCCTTAGCCAGAGGGCCCGGTCGGCAGATCTAATATTTTACTGGTCTTATTGTTTAAAATACAGATTGTTATTTGGCGGGTTTATATCCAATGCAATGAAATTACTAAAAAAAGACGAGCAAACGTCGAGCAAACGTGAAATTTCGACATTCATTCATGTTGATGACAAAATAAAGTGTCGAAACGTCGAGCAAGTGTGAAGTTTTTTATGTTCAGAATTACACTACTTGTGTATTATACTAGACTTATCCGTGGAACAACAGGTTTTTTGTTCATTAACATGGCTGTGTTTGTAATACTGTACAAATCTCCGTGAAAACTTACCTTATTACACTGCTTTTGATGTACATATAAAGAAACAAAGATTATACCAAAGGCTTATTCTAGAAATAATATCCTTTGCATCGAGTTTTTATTATCTATAAAAAATCTGTTATTGTACTTTAACAGGCGAGCGTATTGATCGGAGTGCATGGTTTATTAATTATAAAAACAAACGTGAAAGTATCAAGAACACTGGAATCTGGTGTACACGGAAACATGGATATATATTTCATTAATGACGTCATGGCGAATTTATGTTTTTAGTTTTCTCTGCACCTACAGACCGCTCCGCCATGGACGCAAATAATTAAATCACATTAATAATTATATATTTATATACAAGTGCAATATATATATTAATATCATCCTATAATCATATTTTAACAATGACTATATTTACTAGTCAGGTTTATATCAAAACTGAAACTAGAACTGAATTTCGACGTTTGTCGTCATTGTCTCCCATTGATTGATTGTCGTTTTACGTCGCACTTAAGGATGTTTCACTTATATGACGGCGGTGTATCCCAACAAGCACAAGCACAACCAATATGTGAAGTGTTTCCATGATACTGGAAAGTTAGTTTTCCTCCAGTGTTAAGTAAAGACAGTATTGCTACTCTTAAAACAAACTGCCCTTAGCTAGAAGGCCCTGTCGCCTCATAGGATATTTTATTTCCCTCCATTGTCCAAAAGACAAAATTGTATTTGGCGGTTCGTGGACGGTGGAGGTTTGCAAGTTTCTCAAATGAAAAGGGAATTATCCAGTTAATAAAATTAATTAAAGAACAACTATTTTACCTGGATTTGTCCAATGTTTTAGCGTATTTCGTTGCTGCTGCGTTTTTTTTAATTTCCATCGTCTTCTACTTGGTGTAATACTATTTTAAAAACATTTCAAGTCTGACTTATTTCGATTACAAAAAACATGAAATGCGGATTTATTGTCGAAATTTCTAGAGGCAGAACTTGTTCATTAATACACAAGAAGTGTAATTCCGAACATAGAAAACGTTTGCTCGACGTTTCGACATTCACTCCTGTTGATGGCAAAATAAAGTGACGAAACGTCGAGCAAGTATGAAGTTTTCTATGTTCGGAATTACACTACTTGTGTATTATACTAGACTTATCCGTGGAACAACAGGCTTTTCTTCATTAACATGACTGTGTATGTGATACTGTACAAATCTCCGCGAAAACACACCTTATTACACTGCTTTTGATGTACATATAAAATAAACAAAGATTATTAACCAATGGCTTATTCTAGAATATCTTTTAGATGGAGTTTTTATTATGTATAAAAAATCTTTTATTGTACTTTAACTGGCGAGCTTATTGATCGGAGTGCATAGTTTATTAATTATAAAAACAAACGCGACAGTGTCACGGACACCGGAATCTGGTGTAAACGGAAACATGGATATACATTTCATAAATGACGTCATGACGAACTAATATCTATGGCAAAATATACTATATGTTCCGCAGGACATGTTCCAAGTCAATTGGAAAACAAACTAGCGGCGCTATGGCATTTTTAGATTATTTAGCCACCAGTACGTCAGGTTCCAAAATACAGTCGTGCACTTTCGCCAACACATAGCAACGTCCCTGTTTGTTTGCCGTTCAACGTGGTACTCTAGGGTATTTCACTGATATGACAACGGATCGCCACATTGCTCCATGCTAAAATGGGGTAGAAAATCGGGGGGGGGGGGGGGAGAGACCACCCAAAAACAA